>SNQJ01S0215205.1:0-15737 GCA_010110895.2 Picea sitchensis
CCCTGTGAAATTTATAGGGCACACTGTGTGTGGTGCGAGCTGAATGGCTTGAACGCACCGCGCAGAAAAAATAAATGAAAAACAATGCAAATTTAACTCAATTTCAAAATTTAATTCGCTAAAAAGACAATGTAAAAATAAATAAAGAAATTACTCAGACATTTTCTCGTCAAGGAGGCATCGTTGGGATGTAGTGAAAAAAATTAAATTTTCCCACCGTATGCCACTAACTGAGCAACGAATGGAATAAATGCAAGCAATGGAAGCACTGACGATAGTGCACTTCAATTGGGAAAAGGAGGCATTGGTGCTTGAGAGATTCTCTGCACTGGAAATGGTAAAACCATTTTTTTACCGCCGATTTGTTTTTTTATTTAACCCTATTACGGTGCGCTCGCGTTAAATGAATTGGTGCGCACAACTGCAGATAGTGCATCGTTACTTTTTAAAAATATTGTGACAGTGCACCATATGGAGCGCACCAGAGCACCCTCATGACAAATGCACATCGGTCTGTGTTTTGCACCCTGGTGCACCCGTCACGTGTGCACCAGGCCTGTGATAATTTTTAGCACCGATTTTTATTTAAACCTTGTTCTGGTGCATGCGCGTGAATCACACTGGTGCTAACTGATGCAGATAGCACACCATTTTGTTTTTAAAACATGTGACAGTGCATCATGTGGAATGCACCGGTGCTCGAATAGGACAAAGTCGCACCATTATGCATTAAAAAAAAAAATAGACTGGGGAGTTGTTTGTTGTTCCCCGGTGTTACAAGGGGAAAACAACACACCAATATTCATTTTGGAAGAAAAAATCAAGACAACGAACCTATTTTTTTCCCACCGGTGTGCCCTAGTGCTTTTGATCTTCTTTTATATGATGCACATCATTTTTTTATTATTATTTTTAATAAATCTACAACGGTGCACCATTTTGTATTAACACTGATGTGTTTATATATGGTGGCACACCGGTGCAGTATAGTCTTATAAATGCATCGTTAAAAAAAAGTCCACTAAAACATCCGCCTACGCACCTTTGCTATAAACAGATTTTTGGGCTATTTTTATAGGGGCTTCCTCAAAAACCTTCGCTATAGGGTATTTTCCTTGTAGTGTTTTTTCTTGCATTTCCTTTAACAATTTTGGCCCAATGATAGCTTTGTCTACTGTGTTACACTTCCTGCCATACAATCCTTCAAATGAGATCATTTTTAATGAGGCTTGTTACACATTATTTTAAGCAAAATATACTAAGTGGATGTAGTCTTCCCACTTTGATGGCTAGTCCATCACATACATTCTAAGCATGTCTTAAATTATTATGTTGGTCCTTTCTATTTGTCCATCTGCCTTTGGGTGATATGTTGTGTTAAGATTTAAATTTGTCCCAAATCCTTTGAACAAAACTTTCCAAAAATTAGAGGTAAACTTTGAATATTTGTTTGAAACTATTGTCTTAGGCACTCCATATAGTTTGTCAACTTCTTTCATGTAGATCTCTGCAATATTTGTTTTCTTGTGTGTGGCCTTCACGGGAATAAAATGTGCAACTTTTGTTAATTTATCCACCACCACCATGATTGAATCATGTTGCTTCATTGTTCTGGGAAACTTTGTAATAAAATCAATTGTAAACACTTCCCATTTCCACTCAGGAATGGGAAATGATTGTAATAGCCTCGTTGGATGTTTATGCTATATTTTTACCTTTTAGAATTCTAGGCACCTAGCTATGTAATTAGTCACTTCTTTATTCATCATGACCAAAAGTATTGGCTTCTTACAGTTGCAATTGTCTTATGATATCTTGGGTGCCCAACATATGGCACATTGTGCATTTCCCTCAACACTGTATTTTCCATCTCTCCTAAATTTGGCACATATATTTTTCCTTTGTATATGAGGATTTCGTCCTCTTTCAACTCATAATAATTAAATTTATGTTGTAAATTGCCTTGTTGCAATGCTTTTTTTTAATTTTTAAATATTGTTGACCTGAATTTGTAGCCTCTAAAATTCTATCTTTTAAATCTGTGTTGAACATGTTGATGGATGAAATATGTATTTCGTGATCTCTTCTACTAATGCATCAGCCACTTGATTTTCCTTTCAATTTATATTATTAATTTCAAAGTCATATTTACTCAAAAATTTGATCCATCTACTTTGTCTGGCATTTAGTGTTGGTTGTCCAAATAACTATTTCAGACCACGATGGTATGTCTTTAGCTCAAATAATCTCCCCGTGAGGTAATGTCTTCACACTTTTAATGCATGTACAATGGTTTCTAATTCTAAGTCACGTGTAGCATAATTTCTCTCATGCTCCTTTAATTTCTAAGACTCATAGCATACCACATGCTCTTTTTGAGTGAGGACTCCATTGAGCCCTTCTGTGCATGCATTAGTGTACACTACAAAATCTTCATCTGGATTTGTAATATTTAAGATTGGTTCACTTGTTAAAATTTTCTTCACATTTGGGAGTCCATCCAAATTTCACTACTTTCTTTTGTAAAGAACTAATTGGGCTTGCAATCCTTGAAAACCCATTTATGAATCTTCAGTAATAAACCACAAGACCCATGAAATATATGAATTTTGTGTCATTTCTTGGCATTTTCCATAATTTAATGGCCTCTATTTTCTTAGGATCGATTGATATTCCCTCTGCTGAAATAATAAGCCCCAAGTAGTGAATCTTCTTATGATAAAATATGAACTTACTTAGCTTGTCATACAACCTATGCTCCTCCAGAACTTGCAACACCGTTCTTAAATGTTTATCATGCTCTTCTTCAGTCTTGGAGTATATGAGTATGTCATCCAGGAACACAATTACAAACTTGTCCAGGTATTCCCTAAACACTCCATTCATTAGGCACATGAAAACAATTGGGGAATTTGATAGCCCAAATTAATTCATAATTCCCATATATTGTTATGATTTTGGTCTTGCTAATATACTCTTCCTTTATCCTCACTTGATGATAACCTAATCTCAAATCAATCTTAGAAAATATTCTTGCACCTTTCAGCTGATAAAAAAGATAATCAAATATTGGAAAATGATATTTGTTCTTTATTGTGAAATTATTCAGTTGTATGGAATCAATACACATCCTTAAGGTTCCAACTTTATTCTTCACAAAAAGAATCAAGGCTCCCCAAGGTGACACACTTGGGCGTATATACCCTTTCTTTAACAACTCTTCAAGCTACATCTACAACTCTTTTAATTATGGTATGCCCATTCTGTAAGGTGTCTTGGAAACTGGGGMAAMTCCTGGTACCAAATCAATAGAGAAATCAATGTCTCTCTTTGGCGAAAATATTGGAATTTCCCCAAAACCATATTCAAAATATTTCAAGACCAAATGGTCTTCAATAATTTCCATTTTATCTCTAGTTGCCTCTTCCATATGGGATGCAAAAATTTGGCATCCCTTCCTAAAACTGTTTTTCAGCTGCATGGCTGAAATTTCTCTAACAACCATAGCTCTCGAAATGCCTTGAATATTTCCATGCTTCCCTCCCTCATCAAGTCAATTTATTTTCTTGTTGTAACAGTTTAGGACAACATGGTGTTTCTCCAACCAATCCATGCCAATTAGACAATCATATGAACCCAATGGTATGATGTTCACATCTACCTTTGTGTTAAGTCCATTCATGTCTATTGGATAATCTTTAACCAACTCATTGATATTTATCTTAGCCCCTGTGGATAACTAAACTAACCAAGATTTATTATGCTTACTCCTTTACAATTGAAATGTTTCAACAATGTTATAGTTTATGTAACTATGACTAGCTCCAACATCAATTAAAATAGCTATGGGACAGTTATCAATCTTACCTTCAATTTCAATCATAGGGGATCGATATTGTTCTTTCTTGTTGTCCAAGGCTGTATAAATCCTTGGCATGGTTCCTCCCATGTAATCAATTGTTTCAACCTCCTGAATCTTGTGGGCAGTCCTCATTCTTTCACCTTTGTGAGGTTAATCCCTATACAAGAGGTTTTCCTCACATCCCCAACATTGTACAAGTTGTTTCCTTGGCCTTTTCCCAAATTAATCTGCTATCTTATGCTCATTTTGGGTTGACTATCCTTGTTGATTTGATTGTGATTTTTTCTTGAAAAAGGGTGTCTTAAAACTTTTCTTCATTTTCTCCTTTTTACCCTTCATCTTTTCATTCCAATATTTTTGGAAGGCTAGCCTCCCTCTGCTCTACTCATAAATATGGTTTTCTCTCCTTATGGTCTCCTCCAAAGTTTTGGGGTTATCATATTGTATCTTCTCATTGTAGAAAGAGGTTAACCCACTCAAAAACCTTTGGATTTTGACCTTCGCATCCTTTATGAAGTCCACATATTTTAGCAATTCAAAGAATTGCTTCTCGTATTCATCCATTATCATGATTCCTAGCTTGAGTTCAAAGAACTCTTTCATATTCCTTTCGTAGTAATGCTCAAAAAAGTATTTCTCTTGGAAATATCCTTTGAATTGCCTCCATGAGACCCTCTTCTCATCAAGGTGTTTGGGTTGCTTGAGTTTATCCCACCACATGGTTGCCTTTCCTTACAAGTGGTAGGTTGAAATTATTGCTTCTACCCTGGAGGGATAATGTTAGGGACCTAACCTACCTAACCCCTCAAGTGGGTAGAATAATATATTTCCATGTAATAAAGGTCAATATTAATAAGGCCTAACAATAAGGAGGAATAAGTCAAATGTAAGAAGACCTAATAGAAGCTTCTCCTTCTAGAAGAATCTTCCTCTAGATTTTTCTTTTGGATAGATAAATTTAGTATAAATAGGAATAGAGGGTATGAGAAGTTTGGTATTGGATATTGTTGTAATAGAGATATACTCTTCTGGAGGTTTCCCCCTCAAAGAGGAAAGTGAACATTGCTCTCAGTAATCAAAGTTCTCTTTCTGGTATAATTATGGTATTATTCAAGTATTACTGTGGTATTGTTCTGGTTATATCATTGTTTCTCTGCCATTTCTAGATAATTATTTTTGTTCTGCATATTATTTTATAATTGGAATACTACAAGTGGTATAAGAGCACCTTCCTTGGCAGAAAATTGTGGGTTAATTTTTTTTCAGGGTAGAGACGTATTCCAACATCTTAAAGCTACAGTGATTTTTTGTTACACGCATAAACCCGCGGTCAGATATTCATACATGCAAGAAATACAAGTGATACTTAAGTGCACATTTGTTGGACACCCTTGTAACCCATGTTGGTACCCCTTAGAGTGGTAGCACATCAGACAACACGTATATATGGATCGACCTAGATCTCTTGAATCCCTCCATAGATAAACCGATTGGACACCTAACTTCTATAGTGCCATCGAGAACAACACTCGAGAAGATACTCTCTAGTACCTCGATATTCGAGTAGTACGGATAAGGGCATAGTCTATCCTACTTATTTAGTTCCCTGAGATATTGGGTCAAGTACTACTGTTGGACCTTGCACGTATATCATAGAGTTATAGCACAGGACAAACCCTTGTATGTAGAACCCTTGAATACACTAACCCTTGGGATGGAAACAAAAACAGAACATACAAGATCTATTCCTGCGCAACTGTGTCTTCTGCATTCGGGTTGCAAAATTACTACATATTTCTTCCTATTAAGCATTTGGGCATTTCGTCACTGCAATATTCTTTAAGACAGAGTATAACTCCGCAGGAGTAAAAAAATAAAAGTAAAAATAAGAGTATAATGGTCCCGCGGGCACACTTATTTGGGACCTATTCCATTGGATTCCCATTTTCTCATTGATCACATCCATACCCTTCATTTTTAATCCTTTTTGTTTCAGTGGACCCGACCCCTTCCCAGTTTCCCTATTTTGCTTCCTATTCCATTATATTTCCTTTCTCGCCATGATTGTCGTGGTACCTATCACTTATAAGTATTTTTTTGTGGTCCCACCCACCCATTTTTCCTTACCTGCACTTTCCCTTTCCAAATGGACACCACTCGCAACCAAGAACTCCAAGATTCCATCAATCAATCCCATGCCTCCATCGAAAAGATGACATCTGAGATTGGCTCTACCAATTCCCGCATTGAAAAAGTAGAGCACAAATTTGACACCATGGAAGCCAAATTCACAACCCAATTTACCGCCCTCGAGTCTTCTATCAATCAATTGTTGAACCGCCCTAAGGGTCCTTCCTCATCCGACCAAACCAATGATTTTTATTCCTCTCAGTCTCAACATTTTCAATCCAACTCCTTTCATTGTGAACCTTGTCTTCCTTGTGTAGAGGTCAATAAATATGATGGCTTTGATCCTACGGGTTGGGTCACTCAAATGGAGATTTATTTTTCTTTGCATGGTATTATTGACGAGTTGGCCAAATTTTTCTATGATATCCTCTATCTAGATCCTGAACGCTGGAAATGGTGGAAATGGCATAAAAATTCATGTCAGAGGTATATTTCTTGGACCCAGTTTGTTGCAAATCTCTATGCCTTCTTTGATATTGATACCCAATATCTCGGTCATTTGACCAAGTTGAAACAGGTAGGAACAATGGAACACTTTATCACTGCTTTTGAGAATTTGGCCTTTCAAATATAGGGAATGTTAGATGTGTTCTTTCGTGAATGCTTTATCAGTGGCCTCAAGGATGAAAATTGATCCCAGGTTCTAATGGCCCTCCCTTATACTTGGTTGGAAGATACTACAGGCATTAAAGAGGCCCAACAAGTTTTTTTTTCATAGAATAAAAAACCCTCTTTGTTCCTTGCCCTCTGCCCACTAATACCAACCCCTTATCACTCCCCTAAAGGTTCAAAAACTAACTAGGGCTGAAATGGTTGAACGCCAACTGAAGGGTCTTTTCTATAATTGTGATGAAAAATATTTTCTGGGGCACAATTGCAAGGAACA
This sequence comes from Picea sitchensis, assembly GCA_010110895.2. Lineage (NCBI taxonomy): Eukaryota > Viridiplantae > Streptophyta > Pinopsida > Pinales > Pinaceae > Picea > Picea sitchensis. Next base: position 6,939 of record SNQJ01S0215205.1, read on the forward strand.
AAAACTTTTTATGGCCATTTCCAAATATGTTCCTGAAGATGATGTGACAGTTCCCATTGTTGACGGGCCCTCCCTTCCTGATTCTATCCAGGAGCCTGTTGACCCACCTAAAGTTGATTGACTTATTTCCTTGCATGCCCTCATTGGCTTCTTTGCCCCACAAACCCTCAAGCTCATTGGCTATATTAAGCACAGGAAGGTCATCATCCTTGTTGATAGTGGTAGCACCCACAATTGTATTCATCGTTGCATTTCCCATGAAACCGATTGCTATATTCATTTTGTCAATAATTTTCAAATTATGATAACCAATGGTGGGTTGATGAAATTTGGTGGGCATTGTGAAAATGTTCGTCTTCAAATTGGACATTACCACCTAAAATATCATATGTTTTCCATTGGCATGGGAGGTTGTGACATTGTGCTAGGTGTTGAACGATTACGCACTTTGGGTCCCATTCTTATGGATTTTAAGGAATTAACCATGCAATTTCAACAGGAGGGACAAAGGTATCAATTCCAAGGTCTCACAGATGGTTCTCCTCAGATCATTAGTTCTCATCACATGGAAATTATCCTCAATAAAGGCCACTCTGGTATCATTACTCAACTCCATTCTATTCAATCCATTGAGAGACCCTCTATGCATCATGAACTACAAGCTATCATTTCCACACATCAATCTCTTTTTCCCACCCCCCGGGGACTTCCTCCTTCTCGTGGTGTTCATGATCATTGCATTCCCCTTTTTCCTGGCAATGTTCCTCCCAATGTTCGCCCTTATCATCATCCATTTTCCCAAAAGAATTAAATTGAGAAAATAGTGCAAGAATTACTCCAAGCAGGTGTTATCCGCCCCAGTATTAGCCCTTATTCATCCCATGTGGTCATGGTGCTTAAGAAAGAATGTACTTGGTGCATGTGTCCTGACTTCCGTGCCCTCAATAAACTCACCATCAAGGACAAGTTTCCCATTCCTGTCATTGATGATATCTTGGATGAGTTGAGTTGTGCTCGATACTTCACTAAACTTGATCTTCATTCTGGCTACCACTAGATACGTATGCAAGACACTGACATTCCCAAGATTTTCTTTCGCACTCATGAGGGTCGCTATGAGTTTTTGGTCATGCCCTTTGGCCTGTGTAATGCCCCCTCCACCTTCCAAAGCCTCATGAATCATGTCTTTCTTCCTTTTCTTCATCATTTTTTCTTAGTTTTAGTTGATGATATTCTCATATATAGAAAAACTTGGCAATCCCATCTTTCCCATGTGGATCAAATTCTCCATCTACTCTCTCAGCACCAAATTTTCCTCAAACGCTCTAAATGTACCTTTGTCGCCTTAGAAGTAGAGTAATTGGGTCATATTATTGGCAAGGTTGGTGTTTGGGTGGATCCTAAAAAGATTGAAGCAATGCAGGATTGGAATTTCCCCAAGACTATCAAAAGCTTGCGTAGTTTTTTGGGTTTAACAAGATATTATCGCAAGTTTGTTTGGAATTATGGGAATATTGTGGACCCTCTCACTGCTCTCCTTAAAAATAATTCTTTCACTTAGGCTCTCATAGCAGATCAGGCTTTTCAAGATTTGAAGGAGGCTATGTGTACTACTCCAGTCTTGGCCCTTCCTGATTTCACAAAGACATTTTTCCTGGAATGTGATGCCTCAGGAAAAGGAATTGGAGCAATCTTTATGAAAGAAGATAGACCTTTGGACTTTACCAGCAAACAATTGTCAGAACACCATTTGGGCCAATCAATCTATGAAAATCAAATGTTGGTTATTCTACATGCAATATATCTCTAGCGCCTTATCTCTTGGGGAAACTCTTCCAAATTAAGACAGATCATCAAAGCCTCAAGTATTTTCTCGAGAACGACCTTCCTCCCTAGAGAAACAAAAATGGGTAACTAAGCTCTTTGGTTATGATTATGAGATCATTTATAACAAAGGAAAATAAAATGTGGTTGTTGACGCTCTTTCTTAGAAATATGAAGATGAAGGGTCCATTTTCTCCCTCTCCTTCATTGTACCATATTGGCTCCAAGTTGTGCACCAAGAATGGCTACATGATCCTAAAATATCGCATATGATACAATAATTGCAAGCCAAATCTTCAGTTTTTCCAGGGTATTCTTGCTACAATGATGATATTTTCTACAAAGGTCATTTGTATTTAAGTAAGTAGTCACAACTTAAATCCACGATGCTTTCTGAGCTTCATCTTACTCCAACAGTTGCACATTCAGGGTTTACAAAAACCTATGACCGAGTCAAATGTTCTTTTTTATGGAATGGTATGAAAAAGGACATTCACACTTTTGTAGCAGAATGTGATGTTTGTCAACACAACAAAGGTGAAACCATCAAACCTCCTGGCACACTCCAACCACTTCTGATTCCACCCATTATTTGGAGGGACATCTCTATGGATTTTATTATGGTATTACCTAAATCAGGCAATAATTCAGTCATCACGATGGTCGTGGATCATCTTTCCAAGTATGCTCATTTATGTGCTCTTCAACACCCATTTACTGCATCTATTGTGGCTCAACATTTTATGGATCATATCTTCAAGCTTCATGGCATGCCTCATTCTATTATTTATGTTCAAGATCCTACTTTCACCAACAATTTTTGGCAAGAATTGTTCAGACTATAAAGCACTGAATTGCATCTCATCACCACCTATCATCCCTAGACCGATGGTCAAATTGAAATCGTCAACAAGTGTTTGGAGACTTATTTGAGTTGTTTTGCCTCTAAAAGGAAAAATCAATGGGCTCAATGGTTACCATTAGATGAATGGTGTTACAACACTTCTTACCATACAACTACTCGCATGACTCCTTTTGAAGCAGTCTATGGAAAAAATACACCTTTTGTTCTCTCCTACATGCCAGGTGTATCGAAGGTCCATGAGGTTGACCAAACACTTATAGTTCGCGAGGATATTTTTCGTACCCTCAAAGATAATTTGGTCATGTCTCAGAATCGCATGAAGCAACACGTTGATCAATGTCACTCAGAACATTAATTTCCTGAAGGAGACCAGTTCTTTCTACGACTGCAACCTTATAAGCAAACTTCACTCAAGGCCGAAAGTTGTCAGAAACTGGCGCCCAAATTTTATGGTCCTTATATAGTTCTCAAGCACGTAGGATAGGTGGCCTATTAGTTATCTTTTCCCAGTCATTCTAAGCTCCATCCTGTTTTTCATGTCTCCTACTTAAAGAAGGTGATTGGACCAAAGTGCCAAACTCAAACCAACCTTCCCGAGTTGGATGAAGAAGGATCCATATGGTTGCAGCCACAAGCAGTTTTGGACCAGCGAGAGTATTGTCTTCATCAGTGTATCATCAAGGAAGTTTTAGTCCAGTGGAAATATACAAATCCAACAGATGCCACCTGGGAGCCCGCTAACATTCTGCAACAATTTCATCATCTCAAGCCTGGAGGACAAGGTTGATTTTAAGGGGGAGGGCATGTTAGGGACTTAACCTACCTAACCCCTCGAGTGGGTAGAGTAATATATTTCCATGTAATAAAGGTCAATATTAATAAGGCCTAAAAATAAAGAGGAATAAGTCAAATGTGAGAAGACGTAATAGAAGCTTCCGCTTCTAGAAGGATCTTACTCTAGATTGTTATTTTGGCTAGATAGATTTAGTATAAATAGGAATAGAGGGTATGAGAAGTTTGGTCTTGGATATTATTGTAATAGATCTATGCTCTGCTAGAGGTTTCCCCCTCGAAGATGCAAGTGAACATTGCTCTCAGTAATCAAAGTGCTCTTTCTGGTGTTATTCTGTTATTATTCTGGTATTATTGTGGTATTGTTCTGGTTATATCATTTTTTCTCTACCATTTCTAGACAACTATTTATATTCGTCATACTATTTTATAACTAAAATACTATAGATAATCATGCAACTGAAAATATTTCTTCATTTCCAACATCTAAGACTCGACAACTTATGCCTTCCTATGCTCACCATTGAAATTTTGTGGCTTGAGTTTCATGAGTTCACCTTGCAATATGTCTCCCTCAGGCATTCTCCTTTGTCTCATGATAGGAGACAGACTTGGGTTGCTCCCTAGACCTAAAATAGCATGAGATGTCCTAGTGTATTTCCTTTGGGAATGATGATACCTTCTCATGCACCTTGACTTCTTGTCATTCCCATGCTCATCCCTTTTTATATGGGATCTGGATGTTGTCACTTGTTTAGCACTAGTTGCTTGCTTGTTTAGAATAGTCTAGATATCCCATGGTTGATGTTTAGCACTAGTTGCTTGAAAGTTAATCATCAACCATGGGATATCTAGACTATTCTTCTCAAGCATAGAAGAATAATTGTCCCTGATTTCTGAACCTAGACCATTCACCTAATTGGGTCATTCCTCCAACACTAATCACAGTGCAACCTGGAGAGAATGATTCTTCCCTAGGGAATACTTGTCCCTAATTGTTGAACCTGGACCATTCACCTAACTGGGCCATTCCTCCAACACTAATCACAGTGCAACCTGGAGAGAATGATTCTATCTTATGGAATGGTTGTTTGAACCATTTCCTAAGGAAATGATTGTCCTGCACCAACCTCCAAAATGGACCATTCTTCAAAAAATTTCACAACTATGAACTTCGAAAGAATGAATGCCCGACGAGGCAGACCATTCTACTTTACCACTACTCAAAGTGACTACCAAGAAGAATGATTGTCCTAGACAATTACCCCACAATGGCCATAAAGGGAATCATTGTCTATGGTACATCAACAATCTATCAGACCATTTTCATTACGAAAATGAATGTCTGATCTGAACTGGAAAATGATTGTCCATAAATCAATAACATATCAGTGCTCCCTCTCAACCTAGGAGTAATCACTTCCTTTTCCAATAATGAGGTTGTCTCCACGAGCCCCAACTTTTCCCTTAAGTACAAAAACTTTTCATCTTGGACAGAGGCTTTACCAAAATATCCATTATCTTCTCAATTGTGGAGATATATTGGAGAACCACTTCTCCCCTCTAGAATTTATCACGAAGAAAATAATGCTTGATCTCAATGTTCTTTGACCTATCATGGAACATCAGGTTCTATAAAATCTTCACACATTTATGATCATCACAATATATCACCGTTGAATCCAACACCTTATCAAACAGTCTAGAAACCAACTTACTGAACCACATTGCTTCCGTACAAGTATCATAAGATGTAATATACTCTGCTTATGCAGTGCTCAATGCAACAGACTTATGTTTCCTGCTAGCCCATGATATCACAGAAAATATCAAACTAAAACATATCCAAGAAGCACTTCTTCTACTATATGCACTCCCTACTCAATCTGAATCGATAAATCCATGCAACTTTACTTAAACGTTCCACGAAGACATTTCAAAGAATGCTTTGCAATTATTCAATTATCATGGTTGGGTTCCATATGGAACTGGCTCAACATGTTCACAACAAAAAAAATGTCTGGCCTCGTATTCATCAAATACATCAAGGAGCCAATCAACTGCTGGTACAGGGACAAGTCTACTAGATCATAGTCTTGTCAACTTCTTTAGATATGTCATCATGGAAGTTTTCCATGGATTTGCAATCCATCATCTTGGACTACTGAGTAACCATTTTGATACACTTTCTCTGTCATAGGAATTTTTCACCATGCTTTTGTTGTATATGAGATATTTTTCATCAAGTTGATTGAATCCATACAAGGTATTTTTACATTTGCATACATGGGTCTCTTTCTGGTATACCTCAAAAACTTGAGATTTCTCTACATAAGCTTCTTCCTCAATTTCTCTATTGGGAAGAACAATATTTTACATCCAACTAATGTAAAATTCAATCCATGGATAATGTGAGAGATATAATATCTCAGATAGAGGCATATCTAGTTTACTGAAACAAGTTGTCGTCATAGTCTTCTCCCTTCTTCTGGAAGAACCTCTAGTTCTGAATCTCTCAATGCTTCCATTCATAAGTATTTTTCACAATTTCTTACATACATTGTTCTTCATCACAACTTCCATTCCTTCTTCTTGACCTCTTCTAGTGGGTTCAAACCATGCTAGTAGTCTTATGATTCTCGGTATAATAACTAGTTGGTCTGGATTTTCTTTCTTTCTCAGAATCTTCATGTTCTTCCTCATGTTCCTCTTTAACTTTGGGGTCCATGGAGTCTTCTATAGATTCCATGCCCTTCGTTCCTGAAGATTCCAAATTCTTTCTTTCATCATAGGAACATAGATGTAGATGGAAAATGAAGGATACTTAAGGATTCTTTTTGAAGAAGACATCATCTAGATTCAAGTTGAACATGTGTTGCTTATCATGGCTACTACTTTCAATGGGGAACATGGACAAATACTTAATAATATTCACAGATTATTCAATGGATCATATCATTTAGGATTAGCTCCCTCCTAATATTGGCTTCATGCATGAATTCATTCTCTTCTTTTGTAATTATGCAATCAGCTCCATCCATCTAAGAGAGTCCATGCTTTTGTCTGCATCCTTACTACTTTCTGCAAAGTGTCACAAATCTTATTCTAGTTTGATCTTGATTACTAAATTCTTTTTGGTCTGAATCCTTTTGGGTCTCTTCAAGTTTGATTATGATTATGGCCCAGCTGGAAGTTGTTACTTATATAATGGCATCCATGGGAATTGTCCAAAGATTGTCAACATACTCCATCCTTTTTCAGCTACATTACTTGACTAGTAATCACTGTAATAGTAATCCTTATCTTGTTATTATTCCATATGTGTTGTTTCACTGACCATATTATCCTCTAAGAAATGGATACACATGATATGTACATGAACTATGTAAACATGGTATGTGAAAGAACTATGTTACAAAAAACTATTGTTACCTTGACTAGAAGAATAAGTCTACTTCATCCCGCTTGACTTTCTTTGAGGGTTCCTTTTCTTCGACAATTGTTGATTCATGTCTTTCCTTCCTTTTCTTTAACTCGGGACAGAGGTTCTTCTAGTGACCATATTTTAGAAAGTTGAAGCATTCTATTTTTGACATATCCTTTTCTTTATTTGGTTTCTTCCTTGAAACAAACTTCTTTGTATTCCTGAATTTCTTGAACTTTGTTGTGTATGCTTGATCATCATCATTTATTTTCATGTCACAGAGTTCATTATTCATACTCATCACTTGCTCAATATTTATGGCTGAGGAGAGGTTACTTAGGGCATCGTACATGTTCTTAGATGAGTCAAGTTGAAATATGTAGGGTATCAAGTGGTTTTTATATAGTCCACTATGATACTCATAGCGTTGATGTCATTGTCCTTGAACTTCTCCATAACTGCAACATTTTGAGGTTCCTTCTCTTTTCCTGCTTCAAACTGTGGTTATGTAATCTTTCCTTTCATGATATCCAACACTTCATCCTTGGAAAGGATGAGGTCAATCCTTGTCTTCCATGCTCTAAAGTTAGAATCCCCATCTAACTTTTTTTCTGACTTCATAGAGTAATTCATGACTACTTTGACTTGGTCAAACGTTTACTTTGACGAAAAACTCAAACTTGATGCCTTGGCTTGCTGAGAGTACCAGGAGGTGCATTAGGCTAGGGTGCATTAGGATATTCAGGAATTAGGTCAATCTTTTCACTTAAGGTGACTCAATAAGAGGGTTAGGGTTTCGTTACTGCAACAAAACTTTGACTACAACTGCAACTAAGAAAATCCTCTGATTATATCTTCCAATGGTTAGACTTGTTGGTTGTGGATCCTGATTATCTTCCTATTTCATAGTCCTTTGTTTCCAGCCATGTTTATACCCCATAAATATTTTACACCCTGAAACATTGTACACCCCTCCACGTGGGGGGGTTCTAGGGGGGCTTTCCCCCCCTGCGGGGTCTGTGGGACTCATCCCCCCCGACTAGGAGGTCCAGGAGAAAGAGAGACCTGATAGGGGTTTGGGGGAGAAGCCCCGAAAGGAAAAATTTCCTTGTAAATGTATATTATAATTTCATAGTAAATTTATACTATTCATTACTAGGTTGAATATTGTATTCTAAGAGATGAGATTGTGAGAGAAAGAAGAGGAACTTACAATGAGTGTGTTGTAGGTTGCATCCCTTCATTTGTTGGATAATAAAAAGGAAGGACCTGGAAATTTCTCTGGTGGACGTAGCCCACACCGGATGAACCACGTATATATGTGTCTCTATTGTATTGTGTATCTTCTGTGTTTCATTTCCACATTTTATTTTATTTTATTGCTCCGCAGTTCTGTTTTTCTAACAACTGGTGTTACACATTATTTCCATCGCCCTTATGACCGTTAATGATGTAAACCTATATGTTTCCTTCGGAGGTGTCAGTGGCCTGAATTCCTGAAGAAAGAAGGGAGAATAAATTTCCCTGAGAAAATAAGTTGTATTTTCCTTTGTAAAAACCCTATTAAGGAGGATTTCTGCAAGATGCTCTATATGTAGGGTGCAGAAATGCCTAATTTATGCACCTTGCTCTATAGATGGGTTGCAGAGTTTCCACGGGTTTCTCTATATCTAGGGTGTGGTGACCTTCGTACGTGGGAAAAACGAGCATTTTCTCGATGCTTCTACAAGGAGAAGTTTCTATGGTGAGGTGGCCTCCAAACGGTTTGTATCTTACTCGTTTTCATGATTTAGTGGGATCATCCTAACCTCCTCACCTTATCTTCTTTAGCTTATAAAAGGAGAGGAGCTCTCATGAAGAAAGTTAGTTGGATTGAGCTTGGTTTTTGTAGCTT
>SNQJ01S0215206.1:1846-15585 GCA_010110895.2 Picea sitchensis
TGACAGAGTCTTGATAACTGTGCCAACTCTTGGGAAGTCCTAGGAGCGCCAAGCTCACCAAATCATCAACAGTGACTATTATTCCCACACTTCCAAGCTCATCTCGACATTGGACAAACTTCGTGAGATATTTTGGAATGGTGTCATCCTTTTCCATCTTGATCTTTTTGAGTTTATCTTTGAGTGCCAATTTCCTATGGTCACTACTATTTTGGAACAGATCTGTCAAAACCTTCCACATTGCATGTGGTGTGGTTTTCCCATGGACACTTGAGACAATGTGTTCTCGTACTCCCTCCAATAGAATCCTCCTCACCTTTGCTACATTCTTTTACCATGCATCAAGATTTGCAGTATCTGTCGCATCCGGCTTAGGAACATCGTTGTCAATGTAACCCTTCAAGCCATTGTCTTCGAGTACTGCTTCCATCCTGTCTTTCCAAGCAATGTAGTTCGAGCTTCCCTCGAGTGCATACTCCAACCTCAAGCCATTGAAAGACATTTTTGATCTTGAATCAAGTGTCGCACCAAGAAAATCTTGCAAATTCGAATGTTATCCAACCCAAAACTCAATTGTTTCCTTTCCTCTTGCCCTGGGAGGTTCGCACCCCACCTGAGAACAACCTAAGGGAAGTTCACACTCTGCCTGTGTATAGCCTGTGAACTTGCCTGGGAAGTTCGCACCCTGCTTGTATATTTTCCTGTGAACTTGCCAATGAAGTTTTCATTGTACTCCACTGTAGGGTGAGGGGAGTTTTCCCCCTGCTAGTGTATTTTCCTATGAGAATGCCAATGAATTTTTCACCCTGCTAGAGACAGGACCTGTGAGAACACGATTTTACTCACACCTCACTTCCGTAGCTCTATGGCCTCCGTGGCTCTGATACCATGTAGAAATTTCAATACAAATTAAGTATTTCATGTGATTCTCTTGATCTAACAATTTCCACCACTGTTAAATACATAATCACTTCTACTATTATTCTTGCGGAAAATTAAACCATGACCACAACCATGAGCACAAAGTGAAATATCAATAACACATAACACATAAGTTTTTTCGGGAAAGCGTAAAGATAAAAACCCCACTATCATATATTATGTATATCATGAATCATGAAACAATCTCATACAAAACTCTAATCCAAGAGCTCTCAGTACAATACAATCGTCTCACACTGTCATACACAAATCAGAAAATACATGTGCCAATTCTCTGTGTCCAGACAACCTGCCTCCTCTACACAAACTCTACAATTCGAATTCTCACAATGATACTGATTAAAAAATTGCCTAGTTTGCACATGCTCATAAGCATATCCAATGCATGTGTGAACAAATCACAACAGATAGCCAACTGTCCCTTTCACCTGTTATCTCAACTAAATGTCCATTAGAACTGACATGCATGTAGTTAACCGTGGTGAATCTTTAGTTGTATGTGAGTTCACTGATTGTGAATTAATGAATAATCAATTCACTGAACTCTCACTAATACAACTAAGATTAACTCACTTAACTACACTTGTAATTTTGTTACAATTCCAAATCACTCAGTTATCAATGAGATAATAGATTAATATTTATTGTCTAATTTAATTAAGGGAAAAGTAAACTAGACACATGTTTCTTGTTGACTTTTCAACATCGGCACCCGGGAAACCAAAGGGAGATACCCCTCGTCTTCGCAAGTTGCGAAGTCTCTATGTGAGAAACTCTGAATCGGCTTAGTGTGAATAGATTTCAACATTTCGACGTTTCGGCACCCAGGAAACCAAAGGGCGATACCCCTCATCTTCGCAAGTCGCGAAGTCCCGGTGTGCGAAACTTTGAATCAACTTAGTGCGAATAGGTTTCGGTATTTTGGTGTTTCGGCACCCAGGAGAACAAAGGACAAGATCCCTTGACTTTGCAAGTCACGAAATCCTAGTTCATGAAACTTTGGGAGGATCTGGACCATCCATCAGAGGAGACACGTGGTGAGCAATCATAGTTCGGGGAAAGCTCCAAAACCCCGTAATCCATTGGATCTCATAGAATAGCAAAAGGGTTAAGACTGAGTGTCCTTCAACGCACTTAAGCTCAGGAGGGATAGTGACTGTTAGATCCAGATCAATGACGACCGTTGATCTCCTACATGAATTCCCATATCGTAATTCGGGGATCTGAGTGACAAGAGTTCTAGATTCGTTGCATCGTGAACTCTCGGTTATCGAAATCCCGATACAGCCAGGACCGTTGGATCAGGGGGATATTCGCAGCCGTTGATTTAAACAAAGGTATGATTTCGGGTTTCGGGGTCTGAAGAGTTGAAAGACTCAACTCTCTTTCATTTTGAACTCCTGGTTACCGAAATCTCGATACGGCCAGGACCGTCGGATCAGGGGGGAGATTCACAGTCGTCGATCTTGACGAAGGTACAATTTCGAGTTTCAGGGTTTGAAGAGTCGAAAGACTCGACTCTCTCACATTTCAAACTCTCGGTTACTGAAATCCTGATATATCCAGGACCGTCGGATCATGGGGGAGATTCGTAGTCGTTGATCTCGACGAAGGTACGATTTCAAGTTTCAGGGTTTGAAGAGTCGAAAGACTCAACTCTCTCACATTTCAAACTCCCAGTTACCGAAATCCCAATACAGTCAAGACCGTTAGATCAGGGGGGGTATTCGTAGCTGTTGATCTCAACGAAGGAACGATTTCGGGTTTCATGGTTTGAAGAGTCGAAATACTTGAGTCTCAGGCATCGCTGAGTCACGAAGTATGAAAGGTGCCTCTTGGCTTGAGTTGGGCACGATGGGTTTTCAATGAAAGAACCGGTGGATTGGTTTAGTGAAGGTTATGACAGGAAGAGCTATCCTACGCTAGGACTTCGTAGGAACTCAGGGATTCTATCCCTCGAGAAAAAGGAGAAAAAGGAAAAAAATATATTACGTCGTAGTGGGTGTGTTACAAATTGGTATCAGAGCATGGTTACAACACTTGGCCTTCTTGGGCTCATGAACGGGTTACACAGAGACTCCATTCGAAGTGCTCTTAAAAGGAGTAACCCTCTATCTTAACCCCCTTAATAAAAAACCGAAGTTAAGAATGAAAACTCCTATAGTGTGTATGCATGTGAAAAATATGAATTATGTGTTGGTTATGAATGAATATAAATATTGACTAACAACAAGTGTTTTTCTTTTGCACACAAGAGGACAATCAACCACAGGAAACTGCAGACGCATAGAATGGTGACTCACCAAGAAGTGGGGGATGTATCCCATAATAGAGATGAAGAGTCTGATGAAAGGTGGGCAATAGGGACCCCTCCAGATCTAGCTGAGACTGTGAGGAACCTCATGGTCGAACTACAGAGATGCAAGGACGACAACAAGAGGATGATGAAAGAGAAAGAGAAGCAAATGGAAATTAATGCAGTCTTACTATAGATTTTATCCAACATACAAAGACAATTGCAGAATGAACCTGACACCAGTCACGCAGACCGACGACAGACAAAGAAGAGTCAAAGTCCACCTGAGATATAGAAACGTGGCCTTTTAAGTGGCCACACTAAGAAGAGCACCTCGAGAAAGGTCCACCCCAGAGATAAGGGATAAGCATCGGACGAATCCTTTGGAAAGGAAGCTGGCGACTCGAAAGGATCTTCTAGCAGTAGAACTAGTTCTTACTCCTAAAGAAAATAGAAGAAGCGAAAGCATTCCAAGAGTCATAATCTCAAAGAATTTAAGAAGGTCAAACCACCCGCTTTCGATGGTTAAATAAAGAAGGGAGAGGAAGTGGAGGCCTAGCTGCTTGGACTAAAGAAGTATTTCAGAGTCCACGACTTCTCAGAAAACTTGAAGGCCCAAGTAGCCACTTTCAACTTGAATGGAAAAGCTTCCATTTGGTGGGAAGACCTTAAGAATGTAAAAGGGATTCATGAAGAGGGACTGTCTTGGGAACGGTTTGAGAAATACTTCAAGAAGAAGTATCTATCGAAAAAGTATTTCGACGAAAAGACTAAATCATTCTATGAACTCAAGCTGGGGAAACTCACCATAGAGGAATATGTCAGCATATTCCTCGATTTGTTGAGGTACGTACCCTATATAAAAGAAGAAAAGGCAAAGGTGCAACGATTCATTAGTGGACTACCTAAGGAATATTAGAACAAGATTGAGTTTGATGAGCCAAAGACCCTAGAAGAAACTATCTGAAAGGCAAGATATTGTCATGAACATCTTGGGCATCGAACAGAACCTCGCGAAGGCTGGAAGCATAATAATATTTCGGGATTCCAGAAAAAGAGGTTTAAATCCCCAAGATTTAAAAACTATAAAAAGAACTCAAGGATGAGCTTCCCAGCTCGAAGTGTACACCAGCAGAACTTCCCCTCCTTGGGTGGAAATAAAGCTTCTGGATTTGCCCCAGAAAAGACTGATAACCCAAAGAGAGAACCTTTGAAATGTTGGGGTTGTGGAGAAGAACATCTACTAAGGGATTTCCCACACCAACAACAGAACAGTCAGAGAATTTACAGCATTCAAGAAGATACCACCATCAATGACGTGGCCAGGAGTGTGCCGCAAATTTATGCAGCCTTGGATAATAACCAAGCTGCCACCAAGCTTCAGTAGTGTAAATAGAAGGTATGATAACCAACCATCTAGTGTCTATTCTAATTGAACCTTGTTCAAATTTGAGTTATATAGCCCATAAGTCTATTGATAAGTGTAAATTACAACCATGTAAACATGCCAAGCCATGGTTGGAACAATTAGCCACTGGCACCAAAATAAAGGTAGTGGAGGTCATACCATCTTGCCAATTCTTTATGGGTGAATTCCCCACCCAAGCAACCCTTAACATATTACCCCTAGGATCATATGACCTGTTGATTGGTATGGACTGGCTAGCCACACATAAATCCAAACTAGACTGTTACCATAAAACCTTAGAATGTGTAAGTGAAGAAGGAAGAAGGATAACCCTTCAAGGGATCCAAAAATTTGTCTTGGTGAGACAGATATCAACTCTTCAAATGAGAAAGTATTGCAAAAAGGGATGTCCACTAAATGCGATACATGTGTTAAAATCAATTGAAGATGACAAACCAAGCCTCGAAGACCACCCCACACTAAGAGAATATAGACATGTATTTCTGGAAGAGGTATCGGGTCTACCTCCGAGAAGGGACATTGAATTCTCGATAGAACTTGCACCAGGAGCGGTGCTAGTGTCTAGGACACCCTACAGGATGAGCACACTCGATCTACTTGAGCTTAAATTACAACTAAAATAAATGATGGACAAAGGCTATATCTGGCCCAACGTGTCTCCATGGGGAGCACCAGTCCTGTTTGTGAAAAAGAATGATGGTACCCTTCGATATGCATAGATTATAGACAACTCAATAAGGTAACCATAAAGAACAAGTACCCCTTATCCAGGATTGATGACCTATTCGATCAATTGGGAGGTGCTTCCATCTTCTCAAAGATTGACTTGAGATATGGATACAATCAAGTCTAAATCAAAGGTGAAGACATCCAAAAAACTACCTTCAGGACAAGATACGGTCACTATGAGTTTGTGGTAGTACCATTTGTATTAACCAATGCCCCTGCCACTTTTATGTGCTTGATGAACAATGTGCTCAGCAAATTCCTAGATAAATTTGTACTGGTTTTTATTGATGATATATTAATTTACTCCAAGAATAGAGAGGAACATGAGGAACACCTTAGGCTTGTACTTCAAGTGCTAAGAGAACATCATCTCTATGACAAATTTAGTAAGTGCGATGTTTTCCAGAAGCAAATACATTACTTAGGCCATGTTCTATCTGAAAAAGGAGTAGCAGTAGACCCTGACAAGATCAGGTCTATCATGGAATGGCCTACCCCAAAGGATGTTTCAAATATCAGATCCTTTATGGGCTTAGCAGGATACTATAGGAGATTTATAAAAGTATTCTCCAAGATTGGTTGTCCAATCACTGCCCTCCAGAAGAAGGGGGCTAAATTCACGTGGACACAAAAATGTGAAGAAAGATTTCAAACCCTAAAACATCTATTGACCCATGCACCCATGTTGAAGATTGTCAATCCTGAAGCTGACTTCCTCATGTGCACAGATGCCTACAAGGAAGGGCTCGGAGGAGTCCTTATGCAAGGAGGAAGTGTGGTCTGCTATGAACCCTAAAAATTGAATGAGCACAAACTCAACTATGTGACCCATGATCTAGAGCTAGCTACCATAGTGCACGCCTTAAAAATGTGGAGGCATTACCTCCTAGGAAGGAAATTTGTACTTATGATAGACCACTGTGGATTGTGATATCTGTTTGACCAACCAAAGATCAATGCCAGACAAGCTAGGTGGATGGTCCTCCTTAGCGAGTTTGATTTTGAAATCAAACATATTAAAGGAAAGGAAAATAAGGTGGTCGATGCCCTTAGCAGAAGTATGAAAAAAATTCACTTGGCAGCAGTGAGCACCTGAGAGATATATGTCAAGGAAAGAGTCAAGAATGCACAAGAAACAGACACATTCTTCTAGACCTTGACCTCGTACCTGGAGAAAGAACCCACAGGGATAAAGTATGAAGGCTACTAGATGATAGAAGGAGTTCTGCTAACTTAGAGAAACAGACTATATATTCCAAATTGTGATGACTTGAAGAGGTTCATAGTGGATGAACTACATAAAAGACCCTTGTTGTTGGGAAAAACACCCTACGGACTAGCAAACTAGGGTCAAACTTGCATGCAGATTTTGACCGAATATAAACTACTTTTTTACCTACATCCCAAGATTTAAACCCCTTTTTCACAGTAAATGCATGGAAAAGGACCACCTACCTTATTACCGGTGTTCAATGTAGATCCTCCATTGTGCTTTGATCACTTGCTTCTGCTGCTCCTTCCACAGATGACCTACACTCAAGACAAACAACAACTATACATGCATACTACTTCTATAATCAAGGGTTAAAAATCAAGCATAAATTAATCAAACCATAGACAATTCATGCATTGGGACGGGAAAAGTATTCTTTTTATTACTGAAAGTGAATCAACTTACAAAAAAGATGAGACTGGCCACCGCTCCTTGAACCTGATCCTAGGCTCCTCTTCTTCTGTCCTTCAACTGCTTTGTGTTAAATCTCCTTTGGCATAAGGAAAGGCTAAAGGGTTGGGACAATGGATTACGTAAATGGGCAGAGTTTCTTCGCTATATTTTTTCCTCTTCCAAATGGTACCCCTACCCCTTCTTTTATAGGCTAGAAGGAGCTAGGGTTTTGGATGAACCCTCGACCATGCATGGCCGGGAGTTTCAGTTAACTGACCCATAGCTTTTTGTTCCATCGGCAACTTTCCTTTTTTCATGCTTTGTTAGGTACACGCGGGCTGTTGTGAGTCATCCAATGTGCACAATCATGTAGTAATGGGTTAGGGCGCGTGGGCCTTGACACAAGAGGATTTTCAAAGAGTTGTTCAATAGAGTTTTGGCAAAGAGAGGATATGAATTGGCCTAATGACAGGTAAGCATGTGTGGTGCAATTTAGGGTTATAACAGATTCCCCCTAATGTGTGAGGGCAGAAGAGCATCTGATGGCCGAAATACATTACCAATCTTTACTGATGTGCCGAACAATTGAGCCCAAGGATCAGGAACCAGGAGGTGTCATCTGCAAAATAACAAATGTCTCACTGAGGTGGGCATACCCATGCTCGGGATAAAATAGAACCATGTATACCAATCAAATACACTGTAGATCCATGTCAAATAACTATAAAGAGTAGCCACAAATAATACACAGCGGAGCTACATCTTGAAATCAGAAAGATATACATATAGAGTATCCATCTTCCAGAAGATGATTCGGCCTGATGGCTAGACTTCAGAGCTCGAGCAACAACTTCAAAATCTTCTTAAACTCAGGTAGGAGTGTAATATGAGTGTACGACTGCACTAACCAAAGGTATTCGACAGCTCGTCGGTTATGGACTTGATAATATTGATGATCGGACTGAAGGCTTTAGTGATTTCGAACAAGGACTTGATTGGACGTTCAAGATGGCCGGGTATGCGGACAAGAGACATATTACAGAGAGGCCGACTCAGGCTTAGTGACAAACTTCCCTTGGAAAATAGCACGACAAGTGATAAGACTCGGGAAGCATATATGTTAATCGTAAGCCTACGAAGAAGGAGGCAACGCAAACTCTCCATATGTTTGGAAAAATAACCAAGCGGCGGAGGACACAACTCTATATAGCGAGAAAAGCTTCCTAAGGTCATACTACATCCCATAGTCTGATGATCAAACAGACAGATGTGCTTTATCCAAGGGCGACTCATTATGCTGCCAATAAAGAAAATACTTTTCCCATCCTCTTTTTGGGGTATATTTGATTTTTTTGTTCTTTTCGATAATTTTTGAAAAAGAATAAAGGAATATTACGTTACAATGGAGGAACGAGTACTGCAAACATACAATATCAAGGCACTCCATCAGAAATATTCTTCTAGAACAATTTAACGAGTGTGAAAGAATAAGGTCACTCGACAATCTTTTCAATTTTAGGGAGTCTGAAAAGAGCTTAACTATGGACTCCATGGGGGTTTCTTTTTCATAAATTTAGTCCCTCAGGCCTGAAAAAGAAATAAAATTATACCTGAGAGTACTCTTCTAAAGAATGGGAATTCGATAGAGTATACCTTTGTTCGTACAGTTGACCGTTCGGACTGAAATATGGGTAAACTACTGCCGGACAGACGTGACTTCAAATTTTAGTTTAACGAGTGTGAAAGGTCACAAGATCGCTCGGCAATCTTTTCATTTTTAGAGGGTCCGAAAAGGGCTTAAAGGGAGACCCGTTATTTTTTGGGAGTCCTGAGGGTGAGGCAAAGAGTGAAAAAGACTCATGCAAATGAGGCTCAAACTCATATTCAGGAAATACTATACAGACTCCCGAGCCTACAATGTTTTTAGAAATGGCATGGACACCATAATGCAACCAGGACCCACCTAGGGCATCCATGTTCTGGTAAGCTCTACCACCAAGTTGCGACACTTCTAGAGCAGATATGATGGTTCTGTGTCACAACCTGATGGGATCGATCCTATAGTGGAAGAAAAAGACAACGAGATGCAAAAGTTGGGGTGGTAACCCAACCTATATGCTCAAGTTGATTTTTGAAAAAAAAAAAAAATTATGGACCGTCAATATTTTCTCAAAACTCAAAAAAAAATGTCCCAATACCCGATCAAATCCCTCCCATATAACTCCTAGATCACTCTAAATGGTTTTTGGTATAAAGAAACTGATAAGGGAGGCCAAAAAAGTGACAAAAAGAGGCCAAAAAGTCTATAAATAGAAGTTGGCAGCTCATCATTACCATTGTTGATTTGGAAATTGACTTTGGAGCCAAAAGACCCCCTTTGCCAAAAACAGTGATTTTGGGAGCTACAGTGGACAAAACGAACTTCTGCTTGGACCAAGTAAGTACAAACTCCCTTATCTTGCTATTCAATACTTCAATTTTGTTGTTTAGTTGGTTTTTTGGATGGGGGTCGACCTTAAAAAGGTCGCCCCTAAGGTACATGCGGGTTGTCTCTAGACAGGTCGCGTGTACATTCGGGCAGAGTAAAGTATGTCTGCGTGTACACGTGATTGTCACCTCTACAGCCCATGTGTATCCCCCTTTTATGCTGAAAAAGAAAACTAAAAGGAAGTATTGACCCTATTTTACCTTGTTGGATTGGCAGGATGTATGTCCAGTGGAGGGAAAGGGAGCATGAGACAATCAATGAGTTGGTTGCAGCAGATCCGAATGTCATGGCCATGTTAATGCAATGCGGTTTACTCAAATTATTTCTATGTCCATTTATGCACACACAACCAAGGCTACTGAATGCCTTGATTGACCACTGACACCCTAATGCAGAGGCATTTATATTAGAGGGGCAATCACTGGTGCCCACCACTGAGGATATCTACTTTCTGACTGGCCTCTCAAGGAGAGGGGAACCAGTCAACTTCCGAACGTTTCCTGCGGGGCCGAGCAAGATCTTGGAATTGATAGTTGAGCATTGTGAGGCTGGGACTCACCGTGTGGGCTCCCAGGTACCCATTAGCAAGATTACTAACTTAGCGTTGTAGACTATATTGTTACTAATTGGGTGGATTACCGGCTCAGAAGCCTTGCATCAGGCTTCGTGCGCACAGATGAACTATGCCATCCAGTGCATGAATGCATAAATTTTTGTCTGGAGTACCACACTGCTCGAGTGCATGAAGAGACAATTGACAAATTGTCGATAACAGACATAGAGGAACTTCAGGTTCGAGACCATCTTGTGTTCATTCTTTTTTGAGAGAGTTCCGAGTTTTAGTCCTTGGGTTGTAGTACGAGGACATCAGGCCTCTTTCCCTGCAGTGTGTAGATGGGTAGTATTACTACCACGACAAGGTGGTGGAAGGAACGTTGAGTCCTTCGATGATGATTTCTTTGCTTGGCTATCGCGACAGATCCCGGTGATTGAGGACTACTCATATGCAGGGATAGATTTCTCTAGAGATCCTGAGATACCCATGCCTCCTGGTGAGGAGCGAGACGATATGGGTAAATCTCCACCTTTGTAATTTTTTTGTTTTTGTTTGCATATGTAATTTTTATGTCTTTTTGTTATAAATATCATTTTTTGTATGCCAGAGTATTTGATGGGTAAACGTTTGTTGCATGTAGATGTGGGACCCTTGCGACCTGCCGATTATGCACCAAACAGGCATCATCCACGGCCAGAATCTGGGGATGTCGTCGCTGGGGGAGCAGCAGTAGCAGGGAACCTCCCAACCGGAGAGGCCGAGAGGGTCCTTAGACGAGTTGAGCGGAACTTCACTGCACTCACTCGCATAGTCCCGATGGCAGAGATAGAGGACCTGCCACCATCCATGCAACCTCATGTTGTGGGGGCACCTCAGACATGGGTCTGATTGTTTAGGCATTTAGCCCGTGCTGTGGATGATTATAATAGGGCCCATAGGCCCTGAACATACTTAGATTTTTTACGTGCCATGAGAACCTATTTGTATATTTTTTTGAGGGCATAAGCCTGGTGACTCGTTACTATTCCCATTTTTTAGGCACTTGCGTCCATCTATGTACTCTGGTTATTTTATGATGTTTATATATGGTTTTTATCTTTTTGTGTCTTATGGATTCCGTGTGAAAAAATGTATTTACATGTTTATGTCCATGTTCTTTTATATGTGGGAAAGATTCCAATCTAAAATTTGATTAGCTAGAGTATCTGTAATTTGGTTTAATCTCCTAGGAACATGAAAATATGTAATATAACCAAAGTTTCATTATAAGAGACATACCCTAAGGAATCGTCGGTGTAAAGTGGGATCATGAACCCGGTATACTCTGTTTAGCTGTGACACAACCAGTTGAGCATCGAGATAGACCCGGAGATGAGAGATACCCAATGACAAGGCATCACGAAGAAACTCAATAACTGCACTATACTCGGTGACATTATTTGTGGTGTCACCTAAGCATATACCTTTGGAAGATAACAACTGACCCTGAGGTGTAAAGATTACCCAAGCTACAAAGGCAAGCCTCTGCATGTTTCAACTAGCACCATCCGCATACCCAATGAACACCTCGGACTCACTTGACATCTACCATATTGACGAAAGATAACATCAATGACACATCTATAACACTTTAAAAGAAACTTAAAAAGTAATAGTACAAAGACTATACATATGTTACAAAAAGTTACCCACAATGACCTGTCTATGAGTAATACTTCTTGAGGTAGAGCCCATTTCTAGGCTTCACCAAAGCATTCCCTTCAAAATCAACCAAATGATAAGCACCCTTTTTTAATATCTCTTTTATAATGAAGGGTCTGAACCACATGGGTTTAAACTTTCCTGCCCCCAGGAGGTCCTTGTCTTGGTCGTAGACCAGGACAAGGTCACCTTCAGAGAAAATCTGAGGATGAACGGACCTATCATATTGACACTTGACCTTATGTTTGTGAGCCTCATTGGCCAGGGCCGCATCGCGACGCTTCTCATCGAGCTACTCAACGTGTACTAACCGTTCTTCAAGTGGAGAAGTGTCTGGCAATAACTGTACTGCCAATTTCAGAGATGGGATTTGACATTTGATGGGCAATGTTATCGCACGGTTTGTAGGAAGGGTTTAGATAGCTTGAGTCAGGACTTAAAACCGGCATAACAAGAGCTTCCCCACCCACTGTCACCTCGATGGGGGGCTCTTTCTATTTAGGAGGGCTAGTCCAAGGGAGACGTCCCTATGTAATCTGGGTTTAAGAAGGGCTAAGGATAATGGATCAAGATAATAGGTTCCCTTTCATAGATTACAGCCAAGTATGAGATAGTCAAGAGAAAAGTATTCCACTGAATGACACATGTTTGCGAGACAAGACAAAGAAAACTAGAATATGTGCTTGCAGTGGGTTAGTACTTCATAAAATCAATGACTATCCTTCAATACAAATATGAGCAGATGATCAATGCTATTATTGACGAAGTCAATGATGGCTAAAAAGAGACAAATGGTTTATATCACTTCTTCAACAAATCATAAGAGATAAAGAGCATTCAATGTTCACAATTAAACCTTGTATTATGTCATTAATGCAATAAATATTCCATTTCAGCTCATATACATAAAGTTGTTGCATCACCTATATTGTTGCTGCTATAGGTATGACGTCAGCCTTAATCAAAAGTCAAAATGAAGACAAAGAGCTCAACGTTTTATCAAATAAGCTTACAGATGCAATCAATAACTCAATGTCAACCAAGATAGATGATAAAAGTCACAACGTTGCAGGTATAAACAAGATATCTAAACATGTGACGTCACCTATATAAATTTTGTTGTCTGCAGTTTTAGGATTAGCTAGCCAAGGAGTGACGTTTTGATAAATTCAACCAGCAAAAGGGAAATAAAACTCCATGGCTATGATGAGAAGACTAGGCCGCACCTTTCTATCCAAGCACAAGTGTGAAATCAACAGGATGTCATCTCATTAGGGTTAGTTCAAAAATAGCTAGGGTTAGACGCTAGGTTAGTTAGGGTTTCAAATTGAAGGTAGTTTGAAAAGATTTTAAGGCATAACAAGCTCAAAAAGGGTTCTTATACTAGTGCCTTGGGTTAATGGAGTCAATTGAAGTGAGACTAATGGTTTAGGAAGACTCAAACTTAAAGACAAGAAGGTTTAGGGTTTGATGGTGTTTCTATGGCAAGGCCATCAAGTCTAAACCCTAAGAAGGAAAGACTTACCTAGGTGTAGCTAAAGCTAGGCCTAAAGCTTTCTCTCCTCTCCTTAAGACTTGTTTGACAAAACAGCTAGATTAGGAGCACAAATCTAGGGCTGAAAAGTGTTGCTTCATACAAGGCTTTCCAAAAACCCTAGAAGTAAACCCTAGGTGTAAACTTAATTAGGCCTAGGACGCCTTCTTTCTTCAATTTGTGCTTAAAACTAACACAAGACAAGAGGGAATCTAGTGTAGCTATGGCTAGGCTAAACTCCTTCAAATCAAATGGCTATAAGCTCTATTCATGGGGACATGAAGCCACAACCTACTTGTGTCTTGGCTCCCTAGGGTTTCAAGTATTAAGCAAATGACAACAAGATAACAATAAATGCAAATGTTAAATCAACAACCATTCATTCAAGAAGTTTTGAT
>SNQJ01S0215207.1:0-15585 GCA_010110895.2 Picea sitchensis
TTATGCATGGTAGTATTCTTTGGGCACCACTCTTGCTTTCGACACACATCAAAATGGAAACCTTGTTAGTTGAGTCATATCAAAGAATTCAAGTTGGGAAAGAGTGGTGATGTGGTTACAATCATTCCACCAATGTGTTTGGAATTCCATTCCCACATGGAAACCAACTTCATCATTTCTTATTGGAAACGCCCTGACAAAGATACATGGGATAAGGTGTACAAATATCTAATTTGTTTATCCTTCCTTCATTTTGTTGTGTATTTATTGTTGGATTTATTTCACCTAAATATTATTCATCCACATTCATCCACAATGATATGTTCAACTATCTAATAATTCTCTACACATGGCACATGTGTCAATGTTGGCTTAAAAAATGACTAAGTACGTTTGTGACATTAAAAGAGACATAAAAATGTGAAATTATCTAGGGAACATAATTCATTTTTCATTGTCTATTGAGGATGCCACAAACAATTTTTTTTATCTCTATCAAAATTTCTTTGAGCACTTTGATTCCTCAACTATTTCAAAGATCAATGAGAGTTTGTTGGTAATTTGGTTCATGTTATTGCATCGTCTGATATGATATAGTGAACATTGTAGGCATGTGGTTCAATGAATCTAGGGACTTCCAACATTCAAACCATAAACAATTGCTTCCATTGAGTCATACCATAATCACATCAAACAATAATTCCATAGAGAGGCAAGTGTTCGATTCTAGTTCCATGTTTTTATGTGCCAGGAATTTATGTAAAATCAAATTAAAACAATTGTATATTATTTTTTACACTTTTTAAACAATAGAAAGTATCATTTATTTGATGGAAATGTTATGTATAGTATATAATGCCTCTTCCTAGAGAATGGATTGGCTTATTGGGAAACTTACAATACAAGTACACTCTTTCTATTGGTTTGTTGTGACCATGACACAAAAAGGATTTTCTCGAAATTTTGAGGAAAATACATACACGAGACATCATGGGAGAGTGAACTTCACAAACCCTAACATAGATTCCCTTTATGACCTTGCAAACCTTGGATTTATGAGTATCAACTCACAATATAGACAATTAAATGTGTTCTACACTATGTGTAATCTCAAATTGAAAATGACCTTTTTTTACTACCCAAATGCAAAGATAAGAAATATATACAAACATGGTTCAAAGGAATATGTGTACATTGACTCTGTTGTTGCATACCTAGGCCCCCTTGGTCACCACATGGAGGAGATGATGTATTGACTTTTTGTCATTTTTACTGAACCCAATATTTCTAAATTTCTCATTACATTTCCCTTCAAATATACCTTTATTACATGCGTTAAATACCACATGTAACGCCATCTAAAATCACACTAGCCCCTCTTTGAATTAACATTCCCATGCCCTTCGAAAGAACATACAACGACCCTTTGAAATAACAATATACATTGGTCCAATTGAATGTTCTTCCATTGAGTCTTTTAAAATTAATGTCCATTAGGTTCCATAAAAAATTTTGTCGAGCCATCTACCCTGTTTCAATATCAACCTACTGAGCCTCTTCGAACATCCTTTGTCCCATTCAAATGTTAACCCCATGACATAATTTGAAATATAGGAACATCAAGTTGTTTCAAAAGATCAATCATCAACCACTTTTGAAACATTGACCCAAAAGAAAGGAGAGGCCCATTTGGCCTCTCTTGAGATAACACCCCAAGTTCTTAAGGTAAAGGGCCATCATACCCCTTCAAACTATTACCCTAAACAAGGGAAAATTCCCATCAAATTGATTCAAATAAGCACATTGTAATGAATGAAAAAGATCATTGGGCCTCATTCAAATATGGTCCATCAATATTCTTTTAAGGATGAGCCTAATTTTGAGGACAAAGACATATCAAGCCGATTTCAAAGTTATGACCCTAAAACAAAATAGGAAGGACATCAGGCTTGATTGAAAGATGGCCTATTGGCCACTTTTCAAAGATAATCTCGACTTCAAAGGAGAAATACATCAAACCCCTTTTCAAAATAGGCCCATTCAATCACATTAAAAAATATGCCCAACTTCAAAAGGAAGGCTTATGGGCCTCTTTT
Source organism: Picea sitchensis (assembly GCA_010110895.2). NCBI lineage: Eukaryota > Viridiplantae > Streptophyta > Pinopsida > Pinales > Pinaceae > Picea > Picea sitchensis. The sequence continues at coordinate 2,097 of SNQJ01S0215207.1, forward strand.
GAAGATACACAATTGAAGGAAAGGACAAGGCCATCAAGGTTATTCAAAGATGCACGTTCTACAAAATATACACCTTGATGGCCCATTGAATCTTGTTCGAGGATGGCTCAAATAATTTTCAAAGGTAGTGATCCATGTGGACATTGGTGGCCACCACCTATTCCGCTGGCTCAAAATATGATTTCCATATTGGTAGTTTTTATACGGTTTTTCAGGTCCTGAACTTCTAGAGACTTTTTTTAGGCCCTAAATGATGCTTTTTTGGCCTGGAAGCACCTAGTACTGATCTAGGTGGATATCGGTGGCCACCCACCTATTCCAAATGACTAAAAACAATCTTCTTACATTTTACTATTTTTAGCAATTTTTGGTTTCTAAACTTCTGGGGCCATTTTGAGGGCCTAAATGAAGTTTTTTCGGGATAGAGAACCTTAATGATGGCTTATGGATTTGATTGATCCCCGAAAGTGAATATCCTCAACAATACATTACCAATGAGCTATCGTGCGCCCCAAATGGAGATTGTATGCCAAAGTTACGCCCTTGGGAAGTTGATACACCAAACTACACAAAACAGGGTCCACAAAACTATTTGATTTTCATCTTCCAGGGTTAGGGTTTTGGATTTTATTTCTGTTAAATAGGCCTTTAGAGCCTCATTGTAATAATCTTCTTGCGAATGTGAGTAGCCATCATATCTCTTCTCAGAGATAAACTGCCACCATTCTAGTGAGTCTTTCACTCTGTATTTCTACAGTTTTGTGCATTTCTCTCATTAATATAAATTGTGTATTACTGTATCTTTGTCTTTATGGTTACATATATGATATATTTATGTTATATTATTGGATATCTGAGATATATCTGTACATTTATTTATTATATCTTTGCTCTCATTTTGTGCTGAAAATATTCTGGATCAATGGTATCAGAGTAGGCTGCTCTTGATATCTTTTCAGTGCATATCCCCGACGAGGTCCGAGTATAGAAAGTTGGGTCTCGATCTTGTCTCTCTTGAGAACAATCAATCTCGCACACCCAAGAAAACCTCCATGGTGGAAGAAAATAAAAACAACAAAGCAAACAATTCTATTAATATGTTGCTTGAGGAAGCTCTCACACGAGAGAGGGACAAAATGATGGAGATTTTTTTCCACATCCTTCAATGCATGTTGATAAAAATTGACGTGTCTTCATCAAGTGGCCATTTTGGAAGCATATCTCCTTTAAAGCTACAAGTCAATTTAAATATTCTCGTATTTGAAGGAAAGATAGATGCAAATGCCCTAGAAAAATGGTTAAATCTGCTAGATAGTTATTTCTTTGTTGACAATTTATCCGACAGGGAAAAGATCACCTTCACACACCTTAAGGATATCCCCCATGTGAAACATTGGTGGGAAACTTACTGGGAGAAAATTTTCACAGAGGAGTCTGGAATATATGGGGCCGAGACCACTTGGGAATTTCTTGTGGATGCAGTCAAGGAACAATATTACCTTGTTGGTAACTATGACAACTTGTACATGATATGGACCATGCTGCATCAAGAGAGGGGCCAATCAATGTCGGAGTTCACCAATACCTTCCATACATTGCACACCAGGCTGGGTATCAAATATTCTGAGTGGAATTTGGTTCTTAATTACCGTGGGGCTCTACACAGATACATCCAAACTAAAATGGATTTTTTGGACATCCCATCACTGGGTGCTGCTTATCAATATGTTGTTAAAATCGAGAAGAAATTTAAGCACTAGAACAAGCGAGAGTTTGGGTCTGCAAATCTGCAACAAACGAAGAATGATAAATATGGCTCTAACAACAAGCCTTCATAAAACCAATCCAAGCCACATGAAAAGAAGGGTAACATGAAGATGAAGACAGACACTAGAAAGTGGTGTGATTTCCATAAAATCCCCTAGCACAACACTGATGAATGTCGCTCAAAACAATAATTTGTGGCCGAAATCAAACACAAGGATATGAACCATGATTCAGAATCTGATGCAAAAAATAATGGGAAAAGACAGATCATCGATGGATACCCCACTGCTACTGTCGTGACCGCAACAATTCAATCAGAAGAACCAACATATCCTAAAGAGGGGGAGTGCCTCTTCCATTTACAGATGTGGGTGAAGAGGACCTCGTTGCATTTCATTGTTGATAGCGTAAGCCAAAATAAATTCATCTCAGGAGAGGTCATTAAACAACTGGGATTATAGACAACACCACACATGCATCCATACAACATCAAGTGGCTTTGTCGGGGATGAGATCTTCGTGTAAACCAACAGTTTCTCCTGTCCTATGGCATTCAACCCTTCAAGGATGAGGTATTGTGTGATGTTACCCCTTTGGATGTCTATGATGTTCTTTTGGGACAACCATATATGTGGAAACGTTATGTTGTTTATGAGTCTCAGCCCCGTAGTGTCATTGTTACTCTAGGGGGTCATCTCTAAAGAATACCAAAGGTAGTTTCGATTATTGTTCCACCAAAAACTTGTCACAAGGTAATCTCTCATATTGAAAAATTCAACCTCTTCATAATCTGTTCAAAAGGTGAACAGAGGGACACTGAAACCATTGCATCCTTGGTCCAAGACCTTTCTTTCCAACAGAAGCATATTGCATAAGAGAAATAAGATATTGTTTCTTCACCTACAATGGTACCTACACACTGCCCAGTCAATCCAAGATAAAAAATGTTGGTTGAATAGATTCAACCCCACCAACAAAATAATTGTGACAGTCTTCAACAAGCAAAGAAGCACAAATTCTCCATCAAGCCAAACAACTCACCAAGATTCTGATTCAACAAACACTTTCCCCTCTCCCCTAGGAAATCAAAACAATGGATACCATTGCTTCCTAAGGAAATAAGATTGATCTAGGTGGATATTAGTGGCCACCCACCTATTCCAATAGGCTCAAAACTGTTTTCTCACAATTTACTATTTTTAGCATATTTTCAGTTCCTAAACTTCTAGGGCCATTTTGAGGGCCTAAATGATTTTTTTTTCAGGATCGAGCACCTCATTAATGGCCAAAGTCTTTGATTGATCCCCAAAATTAATATCCTCGATTATACCTTTCCAATGAGCTATTGTGTGCCCCAAATAGAGATCATATGCCAAAGTTACACCCCTAGGAAGTTGATACACCAAACTACCCAAAACGAGTCTACAAAACTTTTGGCTTTTCATATTCCGGGGTTAGGGTTTTGGATTTTTTTTATGCTAAAAATGCCTCTGGAGCCCCATTGTAATAATTTTCATGTGAATGTGAGTATCCGTCACATCTCTTCTCATAGATAAGTTGCCACCATTCTAGCGAATCTTTCACTCTGTATTTCTACAATTTTGTATGTTTCGCTTATTAATAGAAATTGTGTATTAGTGTATCTCTGTGCTTATGGTTTCATCTATGATATATATTTTTTTATATTATTGGATATCTAATATATCTCTGTACATTTATTTATTATATCTATGCTCTCATTTCATGATGAAAATAATCTGGATCAGTAGTATCAGAGTAGGATGCTCTTGATCATTTTTTAGTGCATGTCCTTGATGAGGTCCGAGTATAGAAAGTTGGGTCTGGAGCTTGTCTTTATTAAGTAAAATCGCTCTTGCATGCCCAATAAACCCTCCATGGTGGAAGAAAATAAAAATGATAGAGAAGACAATTCTATTAATTTGTTGCTTGAGCAAGCTCTCACACAACATAGGGACGAAATGATGGAGAATTTTTCCCACATCATTCAACACCTATCGATAACAACCGACACGTCTTCATCAAGTGGTCACTTTTGAAGCACCTCTCCTTTCAAGTTACAAGTCAATTTTGATATTCCCGTTTTTGAAGGACATATAGATTCAGAAGCCCTAGAAAAATGGTTAGGTCTACTAGAAGGTTATTTCTCTATTCACAATTTCTCCGACAGGGAAAAGATCACCTTCACACTTCTTAAGGATCTCCCCCATGTCAAACATTAGTGAGAAACTTACTGGAAGCAAAGTTCCATAGAGGAGTCTGGAATATATAGGGCTGAGCCCAATTGGAATTTTTTTGTGGATGTGGTCAAGGAACAATATTACCATGTTGGTAACTATGACAACCAATACATGAGATGGACCATGTTGCATCAAGAGAGGGGCCAAGCAATTCTGAAATTCACCAATACCTTCCATACCTTATGCACCAATATGGGTATCAAAGATTCTAAGAAAAATTTGGTTCTGAAATATCACGGGGCTCTACATAGATTCATCCAAACTAAAATGGATTTTTTGGACATCTCATCACTGGGTGTTGCTTATTGATACACAGTTAAAATCGAGAAGAAATTTAATAACCAAAACAAGCGAGAGTTTGGGTCATCAAATCCACAACAACTAAAGAATGGTAAAGACAACCCTAACAACCAACCTTTAGAAAACCAATCCAAGCCACATGAAAAGAAGGGTAGTGGGAAGACAAAGAAGGACACTTGAAAGTGGTGCAATTTCCACAAAACCCCTTGGCACAATATTGATCAATGTCTCTAAAAAAAATCATTGGTGGTTGATATCAAAGACAAGGAGTCAAACCCTGATTTGGAATATGATGTAGAAAATAATGGGAAAATAAAGGTCATAGGTGCAGACCCCACTACTATTGTCGCGGCCACAACAATTCAACCAGAAGAACCAATAGATCCTGAAGAGGGGGAGCACCTCTTCCATTCATAGATTTTGGTGAAGGGGACCTCATTGCATTCCATTGTTTATAGTTGAATCCAAACGAACCTCATCTTAGCATAGGTCATTAAACAATTGAGATTGTCGACAACACCACACCCACAACCATACAACATCGAGTGGCTTCGCTAGGGATGAGATCTATGTGTCAACCAACAATGTCTCATGTCCTATGGAATCCAACCTTTCAAGGATGAGGTATTGTGTGATGTTTCCCCTTTGGATGTCTGTGATGTTATTTTGGGCCAAAAATATATGTGGAAACGTCATGATGTTTATGAGTCTCGACCCTGTAGTGTCATTGTTACTCTGGGAGGTCATCTCTAAAGAATACCAGAGGTAGTTCCGATTATTGTTCCACCAAAAAAATGTTGCAAGTAAATCTCTCATACTACAAAATTCAGCCTCTTCACAATCTTTTCAAAAGGTGAACAGAAGGACACTGCAACCATTGCAACCTTAGCCCAAGACCTTTCTTTCCAACATAAGTAGATTGCAGTTGAGAAAGAAGATATTGTTTCTTCACCTAAAATGGTACCTACACACTCCCCATTCAAGCCAAGATACAACAGGTTGGTTGAACATATTCAACCCCGCCAACAACAGATTCGTGATAGTCTTCAACAAGCAAAGAAGCACAACTTCTCCAGCAAGACAAACAACTCACCAAGATTCAGATTCAACAAATGCTTTCACATATCCCTTGGGAACTCAATGCAATGGATACCATTTCTTCCTAAGGAGGGAGGATTGATCCAGGTGGATATCGGTGGCCACCCACCTATTCCAATTGGCTCAAAACAATCTTTTGTCATTTTACTATTTTTAACAGTTTTTCAGTTCCTAAACTTCTGGGGCCATTTTGAGGACCTAAATGATTTTTTGGGGGATCGAGCACATTAAATATTTCCAAAGGCTCTAATTGGGCCTCCAAAATGAATCTCCTCGACGACACCTTTCCAACAAGTTATCGTGTGCCCCAAACGAATATCGTATTCCAAAGTTACACCCCTGAAAAGTTGATACACCAAACTACCCAAGACGGGGTCCACAAAACTGTTGGCTTTTCATATTCCAGGGTTAGGGTTTTGGATTTTATTTATGTTAAAAAGGCCTTTAGAGCCTCATTTTAATCATCTTATTGTGAATGTAAGTATCTGTCACATCTATTCTTAGGGATAAGCTGCCACCATTCTAGTGAGTCTTTCACTCTGTATTTCTACAGTTTTGTACATTTCTCTCATTAATAGAAATTGTGTATTATTGTATCTCTGTGTTTATGGTTGCATATTTGATGTATTTCCGTTATATTATTGGATATCTGAGATATCTTTGTACATTTATTTATTATATCAAGTACATAGGCATGTATTGAGTTTTTCAAAATGTCTATTCCTCATCTAGACCATTCCGACGGGATATTAAGCACCCCAAACGTAGATAATATGCAAAACTAACTCCTCCAAGAATTTGACATATCAACTAACCAAATAGGATCCCACAAACCTTTTAGTGTTTCATGTTTTGGTGTTAAGTTTTTGGATGTTTAGGGTTTTCTTGTTAATGTTTTATGTTAAAAGGCCTTTTAGACCTCATTATAATCATCTTCTTGTGAATGTGTGTAGATGTCACATCTCTTCTCAGAGATAATATACCACCATTCTAGCGAGTTCATTTCACTCTGGATTTTTGTAGTCCCTGCATATTTCATTCATTAATAGAAATTGAGTATTATTGTATCTCTATGTTTTTGTCATATTTTTGTGTTTTATCTTGTCCCCTCATAAATGTGGATCAATGGTATCAAAGTGGTTTTCTCTTTATATTTTTCTTTGTGCATGTCCCCATCAAGGTCATGGTATAAGGAGTTGGGATTCAAACTACTTGAGCTTCTAAAAGACCATCCTCGTCGACCCTGACAACCTCCCATGGTGGAAAAAAAGAGACATGAGGGAGCAGGAAATCCTATTCAGTTGTTTCTTGAGGAATCTCTCACACAAAAGAGGGACGATATGATGGAAATTTTTTCCCAAATCCTTCGATGACTGGGACAACAATAGACGTTTCTTTGTCAAGTGACCACTTTGGAGGCACCACCCCTTTTAAGGTACAAGTTAATTTTAATATTTCCATATTTGAAGGTCAAATACATGTGGATGCTCTACAAAAATGGTTAAATAGTCTAGAAGGATATTTCTTTTTCCACAATTTCTTCGATAGGGAAAAGATCACCTTTGTGCTCAGGTTTGTCAACCATGTCAAAAATTGGTGGGAGACTTATAGTGAGAAAATTTCCATAGAGGAGTCTAGAATGTTTGAGGTTTAACCCACTTGGGACTCTTTTATTGATGTCGTTAAGGAATAATATTGCCCTATTGGAAACTATGATGACCGATACACGAGATAGACCACACTGCATTAAGAGAGGGACCAAACAATGTTAGATTTCATGAATACCTTCCATACCTTGCGTACCAAGATGGGTATCAAAGAATCTGAGCGACATATGGTTCTAAAATACAATGAGGGTCTACATAGGTACATCTAAACAAAAATTGAGTTTCTGGACATCTCGTCACTAGGAGTCGCTTATCGATATGTTGTCAAAATTGTGCAAAAAATTAAGAAGAGGAATAAGCGAGAGTTTGGATCTGCGAATGTATAATAATAGAAGAAGGGAAAATGAATCTGTAGCCTATATAACAAAGGACAAATAAAATATGGACAACCAACCTAAGCCACATGAAAAGAAGGGTAATGGGAAGACGAAGAAATGCACTAGGAGGAGGTGAGAGTTACAAAAAATCCCTTGTCACAACACTGATGAATGTCGCTTGAAGAAGTCATTAGTGGTCGAGCTAAAAGCCTCAAAGTCAAATCCAAGCTCCGAATTTGATTCAAAGCCAGATAAGGTGAATACAATCATTGATGCAAAAACTTTTATCATGGTCGCTACCTCCAAGGTCCAGTGAAATGAACTAGAAGAGTCGAAGGAAGGTGAGAACCTTTTTCACTCACATATGTGGGTTAAGGGAGTTGCATTTCATTGTTGATAGCAGAAACCAAAATAACTTAATCTCAGTAGATATCGTCAAGTGGTTGGATTTTTCAACAACACCACATTTGTAACCATACAACATAGGGTGGCTCAGCTAAGGATGAGACCTCCGCGTCAACCAACATTGTCACATGTCCTATGGCATCAAGACCTTCAAGGATGGGGTACTGTGTTATGTTTACCCACTTGAATTTTGTGATGTTATTTTAGGCCAATCATATATGTGGAAACAACATGTTGTATATGAATCTAGACCTCGTAATATCATTTTTATTTTTGGCATACAAATGTACATGATACAAGAGATAGCTACACCTACCGCAATTTCTTTGGTCTCAGCTAAGCAGTGCAATAAGGCCATCTCTCAGACAAGGAAATTTGTCCTCTTCGTGATTCACTCTCAAGGTAAATGGAAGGTCACGACCACATCCATGACCTTTGCGTAGGGATTCTCAATTCAACATAATCAAGTGGACAAAGTTGTGGAAGAATACTGAGACATCTTCACCTTACCTACTGGGGTAGCTTTGCACTATCGGGTCAAGAATTCAATTGATCTAACCCATGGTGCACCTTTACCTAATGGGTCGATATATTGACACTTTCTCCTAGAAATAAGGAAATCAAGCATCAAATTCAAGAGCTACTCCAAAAAGGGTACATTTAACCAAGATCCTCACCCTACGAAATCCCAATCATGCCCGTGCAAAAGAAAGACAAGACCTAGTGACTCTATATTGATTACATAGCTTTGAACAAAATCACAATAAAAAACTGGTACCCAATTCCACGAATTGATGAACTTCTAGACCAACTCAAGGGATTCAAGTACTTTAGTAAGATTGATTTTAAGTCCAGCTACCACCAAATCTCAATAGAATCAACTAATGTATGGAAGATTACTTTCAAGTCTAAAGAAGGTCTTTTCAAGTGGTTGGTCATGCCCTTTGGCATGAAAAATTCCCCATCAAATTTCATGAGGTTGATGGACAAAATCTTGCAGCCTTTCAGCAATTCCTCTGTGGTTGTATATATGGATGACATCCTAATATTTAGCAAGAGTTAGGTATAACATGTGAAACACATTCAACAAGTCCTACACACCTTGCAAAAACACAAGATATATGATAACTTAGAGAAATGCTCCTTCGGCATGAACAAGGACCAATACGGTATCAGATACATTGTATATGAGCATGGTGTTCATGTATATCTAGCCAAGATCCAAGTCATTCATGACTGGTGAGCCCTGACAACACTAACTAAGCTTCAGAGCTTCTTGGGCCTTGCCAACTTCTATCGCAAATTCGTGTTTTGGTTTCGTCATATTTCATGGACCTTCAACTAGGTGACCAAGGGTGGTTGCAAATCCCAATTTGTGTGGGCCATGTCACAAAAAAAATCATTTGATGATACGAAACATTGTCTATGCTCAGCCTTAGTGATCGCCTCACCCAATCTGCAACAACCTTTTGAGATTGAGACAGATGCTTCAGACTATGTTGTTGGTTCTGTTCTCACTCAACACATTCATCTAGTGGCCTATTATAGTGAGACACTCTCATATGCCATCTGTAAGTACCTCATATATGAAAACATTATATTCTAAAGAAGGAGACAATCATCCATATGGATCACAATCCTTTGTAGTTCATGCATACACAATGAAAATTATTGAATGATCTCCATCAAAAGTGGTCCACATACTTGCAAAAGTTTCACCTCAACATTAAGTATAAGAAATGGAGCACCAATTATGTCACTGATTGCCTCAATCGATCTCCAGTTGCATCACTAACCACGGTGCTCGACACTTGTGGGCATGGGACCTTTGAATGGCCGAAACTCTATGACAATGATCTTGACTTTGCTACGACCTACTAGATGTTAGGAACATGCACGACCATTTCTAACTTTCATCTTCAGGATGGACTATTATGCCATTTGGGTCATCTCTATGTTCCTTCAAGAGAGCATGCAAAGTTGATCTGGGAAGCCCATTATATTCAGGTGGCATGACACTTTGGCATGGAGAAGATAGTGGGAACACTATAAAAGTATTTCTATTGGACAAAGCTTCAACAAGATGCCAATAAGTATATCATATCCTACATTGCCTACTTCATCACCAAGGCATGCATTAAAAAAAAGGACTATACACCTCTCTTCCTATTCTCAACAAGCCCCAAGAATCCATATTTATGGAATACATGTTAGGCATCCCCTCAACCAAGAAGGGAAATGACTATGTATTCATGGTTGTTGATCAATTCTCTAAGGTGGCTATTCTGACAACTGGCAAGAAGAGTATCACAATCGAGGCCACTGCCAAGATATTCTTCGAGTGAGTATGGATAAACTTTGGAATACCACATACCATCATATTATATTATATTAGGACAACATGTTCTTAATTACATTTTGGTCGAGCCTCTGGTCACTGCTAGACACCAAGCTCACCAAATCCACTTCCTTCCACCCCCAAACTGATGGACAGACATAGGTCGTCAAGAGGATGATCATGCATATATTGGGCATGTAAAAATCCAAGAATATACACACATGTGATGAGAGCCTTCCTTATGTTCAACATATCTACAAAAGATACCTTCATAGCTCGATTGGTGACAACCCTTTTCAGGTGGGCCTGGGATTTCGACCATTGAGCCTCATTGATGTAGCATTGTCCCTTGTGTGAAAATATGCATAGTATTCCCATGCTCAATATGAGGCCGAAAAATCCACAAAATTCATTGAACAGATCCATCACATTTGCTAATAGGTCCATGATATTTTACAAAAATCCAATGCTAAGTACAAGCAACGCCGTGATCAACACCGTGTTCCACACAAGTCTTAAGTGGGAGACAAGGTTTGGTTGCATTTGCAGAAAGAATGATTTGCATGACCCCATCAGAAGCTACATCCACCTCACTATGGACCTTACACCATGACCAAGGTTGTGGGTGACAATGTTTTTGAGTTAAGTATTCTCCCCTTCCTTGGCTTGCATGCAATATTCAATGTGGACCTCCTTCGACCATATTTTCCACCACTATTGGACGCATCAAAATTGGTAGAGAAAATGACACCTACAGAGCTCAACCTTGATTGCATGGAACATGAAACCATTGATTAGATCATGGACACACAAGTTAAGGGCATTTTCTATTAGAATATCCCACTCTATCGGGTTTTGAAAGCAAGGCAACTATTGCACCAAGGCAAGTGGCTTACCAAGTGTCAAATTCAACAGAAGTTTCCCCATTTGATTGGGGCACTCAACAAAATGGAGACCATTGCTTCCTAGTGGGGGGGCGAACGATACAGGTGTACATTGGTGCCCACCCACCTATTCCATTGGCTCAAAACATAGTCGCCATCATGGAAATTTTTCTACGGTTTTTTCGGTTCTTGAACTTTTGGGGCCTTTTTGAGGCCCTAAATTACATTTTTTTGGCCCAAAAGTGCCTAGTATAGAGTCAAAGGCATCTATTGGACCATTCAAATTTTGTACTCCTCGGTTAGACCTTTCCGATGGGATACCAAGTGGCCCAAACATAGATCGTATGCAAAAGTAACGTCCCTAAGAAGTTGACATATCAAGTAACCACAACGGGGCCCGCAAAATTTTTGGTGTTTTATATTTTGGGCTTAGGGTTTTGGATGTTTAGGGTTCTCTCATTGATGCTTTATGTTAAAAGGCCTTTTTTACCTCATTGTAATCATATTTTTAAGAATGCACCTAGCCGTCACATCTCTTCTCAGAGATAAGTTACCACCATTCTAGCGGATTGATTTCATTCTGCATTTTTACAGTTCCTACATATTTAGTTCATTAATAGAAATCGAGTATTAATGTATCTCTACGTTTCTGTCATATTTATGTGTTTTATCTTGTTCCCTCGTAAATCATAGTTTAAATCATATTAATGAAGAGCATGAAAGGAATGTCGCTCCAAGATTTTGCACCCTATAAATCATTGTTCCATTCCCCTCATTGGTAAATCTCCTCATTTTCTTTCCTTTGCTCAATCTTAGTATACAGAAAATGCATGCAACTTTTGTCTAATCGAAAAGATATCAAAATATTTTATTAATTTCTTCGTCTCCAAAAGTCTATACCTTCTATAATTTTAAGGGGTATAAGTGGTGATCAAAGTTCCAATGCCAACATTAGCTTAGAGTTTCCTAATTTCAATCCATAATATTTCTTTTGTGAGTATTATGGATTTTTCTTTGTTGTTAACTACACATTTGTATTCACTCAAAAGACCCATAGCTATGAAATTGATGAAGTTGGAGCCCATCTATTATTTCATAGGCAATAGTTTCATGGTCTACATGCTCTTCTTCATAATAGCCTTGGCTACAGTGTCAATGCTTCACATTGTCCATGATATCATTTCTTGTTCCTATCTCTCTGACTAATATGAGGACTTCATTGTCAACTTTACAGATATGAGCAAAGATAAAATGACAATCATTGGATACAAAAAGAGAAACCACACACTTCTTCGATTACTACACCAATGCTCAATTTCAATTTCCATATTACCAAGGAGCTGGTGAAGGATATTCAACACTAATAATCCACTGAAGGAGATCACCATGGAGACGAAAACACAATTACTCAGTCATTCCATCCATTGTACCTATTTGACCTACCACCCATTGACGATTTTCCCACTGACAATTTCAATATTCCAGGAAACTCTCGCTAGCATAGTTGTCCCTAACACGATGCCATCTAGGTGCCATGAATACATGTTGATTAAGGTTGGTTGTGATTGATGTCAACCCTTGAAGAAAGTCTGATAGAAAATTCTGGTAGCACAAAGGTTTGGGCAATGGACCCAATTTTGTTTGATGTAAAGATGACTCATTATTGTCTTGTCATGGTTGATAAGAAGTACAAATGGATGAACTCGAAAGTGGTCCCCTTATGGTGAAATCCCTCACAGGAAGACGCTTTGCGGAATGTCACATAACTCCTCACGGTTAGAGAGTTATGGCCATGTGAAGTTAGAGGACCCTCATGAGTCATATAGAAGCCCCCAAAAGTCAAAGTGTTTGCAAAATAATTTTTTTAAATAATAAAGTTAATGGAGAACTCCCTAAAATAAGGAAAGTGGGATGATACATGAAAGTATAAATAAGAGGCCAGGCTCTCTCATTCTAATCACACTTGAATATCATTGAATATCTATTTTTGTGAAAGGTTATTTGGGAAGGTATTATTGGTAGAGAAAAATTGCAACAGAAAAAGTGCAGCAGGGAAAGTGCGACAGAAAAATTACGGCAGAAAAAGTGTGGCAGAAAAATCATGGCAAAAAAATTGTGACAGAAAAATCACGGCAGAAAAATCACGGCAGATAAAGTGCAGCAGAAAAATCACAGCAAAAAAAGTGAGGTAGAAAAATCTTGGTAGAAAAAGTGTGGTAGAAAAATCACGGTAGCAACATGGTTGGGGTTTATTTATGAGAGATATGGCACATCTTGTTTGAGGTATGTTTTGTGAGCTAGGGTTTATCTCTTGAGATGGTATTGGATGTTCAGTATTGTTGCATATATTAGATTTGTTGAGGGATATAGTTGGTATTTTGTTGTTAGTATTTGACATATGGGTATTTGTAACACACCCACTACCATAATTTAAAAATTTTGGGATTAATCTCCC
>SNQJ01S0215208.1:0-15585 GCA_010110895.2 Picea sitchensis
TCTCCTCTAGGCCATCAACCCTAAATACAAAGAGGTGTCATGTTGAGGTGACAGTGATAGGATAACCTCCTGTTACGGAAATTTTCCTTCCCTTAACCTTCTCCTTTGGAATAAGTACAAATTGAGTGATAACAAACCCAATGTTCAAATGCATCAGGAAATGCAATATGCCCACACAATAACTGCAGTTGGTAATATTGTGGATGGATCATAGTCATTCAAAATTAATGACATAATAAGAGTGCCACAATGATTCATTGTACTTTGGGTCACCGAATAGTACATATCACGGACTATAGTGCAAATATATGTTGTTGTGGAGTCCAAGATAAGGAGCCCCATAAGTGAATTCCAAGCTATGGCTTATCCCCTACTTGTTTCCCTTCTTATCCACGGCTTATCTTATCTAATTGTTGAAGTGTGGAAGCATCAAGTTTCTTTCCTTGTCGTTGGTTAAGTCTTTCTTATGATATTGCTATCGAAATATGTAGATAATTCTTACTATTAATGATTGGGACAACTCCAACCTGAGATACATGCAATTTTAGTGAAATGGTAAATTGTTGTACAATAAATTTGTTCATTTAAAAAATGAAATTATAACATTTTACACATGAATATCAAAAAGGTATCTAAATAAACAATGAGACAGAGAAGTCATATTATTTTAAATTTAATTTGAAATTATAATAAAATTTTGTCATTTTTTCAAAAGAATACAAAATTATTTTCTTGAATTCTTTTATTTCAAATTTGAAAAGTTGTTAAAGAATGAGGTAAACTCTCTGATCTAATCTTCTGGTTTGAAAATTTGTAATCTATAAATGATTAGTGTAGCAAGTTGTGAATACTACCTTTGAAGTTAATAAAGATTAGTATATTAATGTTTTAGCAATTCTTCTGTTTTTTTATACTTCAACCATTTTCGAGTAGAAGTGATGGAAAACACTTATGACATCATTACACTAGCGTGTGCTAGTGTCCAAATATAACATGTCAGTATTGGGAAGCGCACTGAAAAATGTTGCAGCATTTGAACCACATGAAGACCTGATTTTAATTGACTTGTCGACTTGGTTATTGACGTGTGTTAGCATAGGGGCAGACCCAGGGTTCAACGCTTAACAACGCACCAAAAAAACCACAACTACTGACCCTTTCGACAACACCTGCAAAGCAGGCAAAGTCTCACCCAAGGTAGAAGCAGGGGGGTTATAGGACGCAAGTGTCTGTAACTAGGCTGGGACACAATTACGTGATAATAACACTTCGCAGAATATCCTTTTAATTCTTAGGAAGTGAACATGCATTAGTTTATTAACCTCATTAACACCGCAGAGCATAATAAAAGACAAATAAGCACAGTAACAACAAGTGATTATGCGCCATGAGCACTTAGCACTGTGAGTTAAGTCCAGCATTCATTTACCCCTTAACATAAGTAAATTACTTAAGAAGCAAAATATATATTCATTACACATCATAATCAAAGCACTAAACAAATGCATAACAAAAATGACACTGCACAAAGGAAACCATGAGACACCAGATATACTTGGTTCACCCCAGGGTGGGGCTACGTCCACAAACTGGTTCGCCTCTTTATTATTCGCCAAAATCTTACATCAAGTCACTCCTGTGCACTAATCCATAGAGTCGAACTTCACACAATACAGGATATATGTGCACTAATCACTAGATCCTCCTCCTTTACCTTCCAAAAATAGGTCAAATGCATAGAGCCAAAATATTTTATCATGACACTTAGAACCTGCTCCACACTGATAATCACAAGCACTAAGCACAGTCTACAAAATCACAGTCGAGCACAAATCCTCGACCATATACATTGGTTCGCACACAGAACCACTCCTTCTACAATACATTCCTCTTTATTTATACTTTACAAAATCTTACAGTAAGGCCTAAACATGGGGAAAACCCATGGGCTGACATCCCATAAACCTGTTACAAAACCCATAGGACCCCTTACTGGGTCCACATAACCCTTAAAATAGATAATACATGTGATCTCAAATACTCCTAGGCACTCATACTTTGACCAACATGTCGAAGTCCAAAAGTGGGCCAAAACCTCCAAAACTGACCAAAGTTTCCCCAAAACTTGGTCGAGGGCCAACAGGCCCCCAACACTCACTTGTGACTCATCCTGAGTCATTCAGGTCTGAACAATACTTCTTCAAAACCCTCAAGATTAACTCGAATTGCCTCGCCTAAGCCTCCTACTCAGCGATCTCCTGGACTGTCTGCTCTGTAACAAGCCCTTCCAGGTGTTTTTCTACTGTTGCAACTACTTGATCTAACTATGAACCCTGTCCATCGATCTCCTTGAACACCTTGCAAGCTTCGTCTTTCACAAGTTGTAACTTATGTGTTACTACCATCACCTTACCCTGGAGGGCAGTGATTTGTTTTTGTACTGTGCGCTGCTCCTATGATCTCTTCATCCTTTCCACTATTGTGAGCAACTTCATCTGCACCTGCAATGAAAATTCTTGTTGTTGCGCCTCCTGTAACTGAGCCTCTAGCTTCTTTAACTCTGGATCCTTGGCGAGGCGTGACAGATCTTCCAACAGTCAAGAACTAGAGTTAAATGCTTCCATTAATATAAATCTAGTTGTTATGGCGCGGTCTCAATGTCCAAAAGCAGTGTTTAAACCCACAAATGTGTTTGCTAACCATTCGGTAGCATCATTATAACGGTCGGGGCACCTCCAACGGTTATATAACTTCACCAGGGCGAATTTCAAATCTGCGTGGACCAGCTATTCTAGCAAGGTTCAAACCCTACAAACCTACCTCCTGCAAGGTTCCAGTCTGCGAAGTCTTCCATCTGGTTTCCTTAACTTCTTGTAGCTTTTCCACCTTAGCCTTCTTTTTATTGAGCTTCCTTGCCTTATTTCCTGTTATCTGAGTCTCTTTGACTATTTCTGGAATCCTCTTTCCGTTTTTATTCTTATCTTCCCCTAGTGTAGAGGCTTCGCACTGTTGAAGTACCCTCAAAGTTTCTGAAGTTAATATTCCTTTTCTTAACACTTCCTGAGTGGGCACACTTCTCTCTTGTATAGATAGGTCCTTCAAGCCTTCTTGCATTCTTTCAACCTTGATAGCTAAATCTTTTACTTCCTATCCCTCCTGCGTTGTTACTTTGCTCTATTGCTTCGACTTATCCTCTCGTTCTTCTCTTAGTTGGTCTATTTTCCTAGCTATGAGATCCCTTAATTCTTGTTTTTTATTTTCTGTAGCTTCTTCCTCTCCTTTCCTTTTGATCTGATCCTTCTCAATCCAAGTCTTACTTAACAAAAGTGGGAAAGGGGTGTTGTCCTCAACAAACCTATTGACTTCAAATTCTTCTTCATTCGATGTTCCATGAACAATAATAGGAACAGTAGTTACTCTTCCACTAAAGTTATCATCTTTCCCTTAAACAAGCCCATCCTTCCTAAAGAAGGTACCACAATAGGATTTCTCAAAACTTCCCAAGTTTCTTTTGTCATAATATTCACTTGTGTTTCTTCATCCAAGACTATACAGTCTATGTCGAAGTCTTTTATTCTTGCACTTATGCGATGTTTTGCTTTCAGGATTTTAGGTAAACTGACATCTTTATGAACATCCATCGTTTCTTCCAACTGTAATAACATGGTTTGAACTTCCTCTGACCTTTTCTCTTTATGACTTTCTAACATACCCTTATTCTCTTGACTCTTTTCATAATTTTCTTGTCTTATGTCCCTCCCTTAAAATTTAGCAATAATCCTTGGACAATCCTCAACCTTATGACTAAAAACCTTACAACAAATAAAAATAGGGCCTACCTCAGGGCATTCCTTAGCAATATGTCTCAGCCTTCTTCAATTATAACACAAAGTCAATCCTCTTTTTCTCTTAAATGTTCCCCAATCTTTTCTGTATTTCCCACTTCCCCTAGGATCATAGTGTTGGACATGCAATCTTCAAAAATTATTTCTAGGTTCATGCATCTACTTATCAGTCCAAAAACTCTTTCTATGCATAGGAATAACATATATTTCTTCATTTCCATTAGATTTACTCAAATCAACTCTTTCTTTCAATTGTGCCCTAGCCTTCAGACTAGGACAAAATATATTAAACATACTTAAATTCATGCTTTCAAAACAAAAAATTGCACTTATCTTTCTCTTACCAAAGAACAAATCTTGCCTCTTTTAGAATCTTACCTCTTTTCTTCAGAACAACTTACTTTCTTGACACAAAGCTTTGCAAGTCAAGTTGAGTACTACACACTTCAGCAACAGACCTATGCACAGTGCTTTTCTTTTTCTTTACTTCAGTTCCAAACAATCACAGTTCCAGTCCTGACAATGGAACCATTTGTTGGCACAGAGGCATACCCAGGGTTCAAACCACCAACAAAACCCCGACTACTGGCCCTTTTGGAAACACCTGTGAAGAAGGCAAAGTCTCACCTGAGGTAGAAGCAGGGGGGGTTACAGGACGCAGGTGTATGTAACCAGGCGGGGACATGATTCTATGATAAGGGCACTTCACATAATATTATGTTAACGCTTATGAAGTGAACATGCATTAGTTTATTAACCTCATTAACACCACAAAGCATAATCAAAGACAGATAAGCGTAGTAATAAAAAGTGATTATGCACCCTGAGAACTTAGCACTTAGCACTGTGAGTTAAGTCTAGCATTCATTTACCCCTTAACATAAGTAAATTACTTAAGCAGCAAAATATATATTGATTACACATCATAATCAAAGCACTAAGCAAATGCATAACAAAAATGACACTGCACAAAGAAAACCATGAGACACCAGATATACGTGCTTCACCCTAGGGTGGGGCTACGTCCATAAACCACTTCGCCCCTTTATTATTCGCCAAAATATTACATCCAGTCACTCATGTTCACTAAGACACAAATTCGAACTTCACACAAGACAGGAGATCTGTGCACTAAGTACTACATCCTCCTTCTTTACCTTCCAAAAATAGGTCAGATGCACAGAGCCAAAATCTCGTATCACGACACTTAGCACCTGCTCCACACTGATCATCACAAGCACTAAGCACAATCTACAAAATCACAATCGAGCACAAAGCCTCGACCACATACATTCCTTTGCATAGAGAACTACTCCTTATACAATACATTCCTCTTTATTTATACTTTACAAAATCTTACAATAAGGCCTAAACATGGGGAAAACCCATGGGCCGACATCCCATAAACCCGTTACAAAACCCAGAGGACCCCTTACTAGGTCCACATAACTCTCAAAATAGGTAAGATCTGTGATATTAGCTCCGCCTGGGCGCTCCTACTTCGACCAACGTGTCGAAGTCCAAAAGTGGGCCAAAACCTCCAAAACTGACCAAAGTTTCCCCAAAACTTGGTCAAGGGCCAACAACGTGGGAGCCTCGTGTTACGCGAGCATCGTTACTCCATATTGTATTTATATGTTGAAATGTATAAATGAATAAATAATATGAGAAATTGTGGGCTTTAAGCGTTGATTGGTTGGCTTTCAAAGTTAACCTACTATGCATTTCAATCCGATACATCTAAACAAAGAAAGAAATAATATGTGAAGCATATAATACCAAGTGGCTATCTACGATGGGTGTGCAGAGAACCCCGGTCTTTATATAGAGAACCAATGTGTCTTTTTAAATTATTAGTTCCATCTAGATTACTAATTACTTGTTGTGTTCATTCCCAGGTATCCATCCATTCCTCCTGAAGTTTGTTATCTGCTTGAGATTTTTCGTGGCACTGGATCTCGAGGCACGAGAACATGTACATTGTTTTGGATGTGCCTGTGACGTCCACTTCTTATGATTTAGCACTCAAGGCTAGTCAATGTGTTATATGGATTACTAATGTGAAACCTACAATGACGTGAAGTCAGATGGATTATTAATGTGAAACCTGATGTGAAGCTTGCAATATTATTCTAAGTAGGATGGATTATTAATGTGAAACCTAGAATAACTTGAAGGTTGTAATAAGACTATAAACATATTATCCAATCAAACATGAGAAAAATAATTTTTTATTATATTAAAAATATATTTTAAGGTATCAAATGATAAAAATTGCATTTTACACAAATTTTTCGAGTCAAACAAAAAAAATGTGAGATTCAACGCTAAACTAATATTATATACTTCCCGAGGTAGTATAATAATAATAAATAGTTGTCATTTGATGATTAAAGATAATTAAAATAAAGGTGCACGTAGGAACCCCTCCTCATAAAGTTATCACGGTTCTAGACACAAACAACAATCCTGCCTGGGTGAACTGTAATCCCAAAATCTTATCCACTACCAAAAATCCCCTTCCCACATTCAAACCCAACAAATCCTCATATTTATAACATGTTCCTTTTAAATCCAGATATTGCAGGGTCATTTCTCTAACCCCATTGACAACATGTTATGGTTTCATGAAGGCTTTCAAATACAGCCAGGGTTACATGGATGACACCACCACCATTGACACTTATATCTAAGAAAAATTAATCTTGAAGTCCACCAATGACAAATCTAAGCTATTGGGTAAAAAAGGGTATTGATGGGATGAGGAATGGAGAACCAACCTATCGATTCACTTGTGAACTCCAGAGGCACATTGGGATTACAGAAAGCTTTCACTTCGTTTTCTCAACAATCTATCTATTTATATGGAGGTAAGTTTTATTTCTGCTTAAGAGACTATCTGGATCCTTTCAGAGTGAAAAACTCTCTAGTCTTTGAATATATCCTCCAACAATCCTCCAAGTTTGAAAATAATTATGTATAATATTTAACTTATCGAAAGTCACTCTCTTTACATACAATGCATTAAAAAAATGCATATTTTAAATACTTGAAATTATGACTTCATATAAATGTTTGAAAATAATTATTATGTGTAATATTTTATATAAATGTTTGAAAATAATTCTTATGTGTAATATTTAATTTATTGAAAGTTATTTATCATGTTTTGTTTTTTAATTATTAGAGACATCATATGCAAAGTAATTCAATTCTTTGTTTAAAATATATGCATTTAGAATCTTTATTAATATCAATAAATTATTTATATTAGGGGAGGCAGGTGCTGGAGGGGTACTTTATGACCCTAGAGGAAATCGAGAATTGAAATATTATTGAAATATTGGTATCACATCCAATAATAAGGTTGAACAATGATAAGGTTGAAGCATATACAGTATATCAAGGGGTTCAATTGGAAAAATAGAAGCAAATCATTGAATTGAACATTGTAGGAGACTCCAAAAACACAATTAGATACTTTGTGTTGGTCTCTTCCCCGAAAGACGATTGAAAAACTTAATTGAGAGGATAAGGAACTCCTTTATTGGTATTAAGGTTCATTTTTACCATATTTATTGACATCATAATTCAACAACAGATGTTTTGGAAAATAGAGCAATTGGTATGGCCCCTGGTCTCATGAGGGTCAAAGGAGTAGACTATATGGTAACCCCCCATGTAGCTATGTTGTCAAACTTGGATATGACATGTCTTAGCCGCATGGATCATTCCTCTCTTCCGCGTGGTGGTTGCATGTATTGGGTTTTATATGGTCATGTCTGTAAGTCCGTCCACAAGATAACATTAATGAATTATCGTGGGAGATATGTGATGGCTCGTGGGTGTTATCACTTTTCTCAGAGGATGGTAGAATTCAGGCCTATTTTTATTCTCAATCCAGTGGATCCGGAACTAGAGAGGAGTTCTGTAATAATGGGCAAGGATGGATCAGACAAGAAATTGGGAGGAGACGTCATCAAATTTATGAATTCACATGACCACCTTGTGGGACGTAATCCATATATGGATTTAAGGTACGAAATGCTTGTTATATACATTCAGAAAATGATAATTTTAATATTTATGAAGGAGTTGAAGTCTTTTTGGATGTTCTGAGATTGGAATTTCTATAGGTTCGATTGGGTGTTTTATTTGTGTGCAATGTCTTGTTGGGAAATAGACTCTTGTTATCTCCCTAGACGCAATTTATTCTCTTGAATGTTGACAGTGAATTGGGCATTCTGATTATTCTCAATTTTGTGATTATTGTTGATACTTTTCTGGCTGAAGCCAGCGGGCCTTTCTGGGAAGATAACCATAGGGAATCTTCACTCTCTCTATCAAGTTTTTTGTGTTCACATTTTCTAGCCACTTTGGGAAATAGTAGCAGTATGGATTCATGGAACAATAATTGGAAGAAAGAAAAGAACGTGGAGGAAACTGAGTTCCATGAGAGACAACAATTGATTATTAAGGTCAATTCCCTCAGTTCAACCCTTAATTTTTCTTTGTACACGTTAGTACAACATAGAAAAATGGTTGGTTAGTTACAAGATGAAGTGGACACTCTGAGAAGACAACAATAAACAATGAAGCAGCAATTGGCACAGAGGGATGTGGTTTCTAGTCTTTCTCCTTCAGGTGATCTAGGTGGAAATCGGTGGCCACCCACCTATTCCACTGGCTCAAAGGCCAATTTCCATTTTGGTATTTTTTTTCCTAGTTTTCAGATCCTAAACTTTTGAGTTCGTTTTGAGGCCCTAACCAATGTTTTTTGGGCCCATCATAGTCACGTTGTAGGCTTTAGCCAAAGTGTGACGAAAACATGTGTATTCCTTAGATATTTCTTTCCAACAAGTTACCGTGCACCTAAAACAAAGATCGTATGAAAAAGTTACAACCCCAGGAAGTTGATGTACCAACTTCCCCATCGAGGCCCGCATGAATTTTGGTGCTTCCTCTCCTAGGGTTAGGATTTTTTATGTTTAGGTTTTCTCATTTATGCTTTATGTTAAAAACTCCTTTGGAACCTCATTGTGACCAACTTCTTGTGAATGAGCATATCCAACACATCTCTTCTCAGAGATAAACTACCACCATTCTAGCTAGATTGTGTGTTTTTTCATTTTACAGTCTTTTGTGTTTCAGACAGTCATTAATAGAATATGAGTTTTACTGTATTACTATGTTCCTTGACATATCTATGTGTAATTATTTGTTATATCTATGTTATATATCTGTCTTCACATCGTTCCTAAAATAATCTCGATCAGTGGTATCAGAGCGGTCTACTCCTTGTTTTCCTCAGTGCATGTCCCCGATGAGGTCAAGGTATAGAGAGATGGGTCGTGAGCTTGTATCTCTTGAGTACAACTGCTCTCTCAAGCCCAAACGACCTTCCATGGAAAAAGAAAAGAAGGATGGCGATACAGGAGATCCTTTCAAATTGTTTCTAGAGGAAGCCCTCGCGTGACATAGGAATGAGATGATGGATAATTTCTCCTAGATCCTTCGATGGCTATCGGAAACAACAGAGGCACCTTTAACCAAAAATCACTTTAAATATGCGTCGCCCTTCAAGGTATAAGTTAAATTTGATATTCATTTATTTGAAGGCCCGATAGATGCCAACTCTTTGGAAAAATGGTTAAATCTGCTAGAGGGTTATTTATGTGTCCACAGTGAAAAGATCACCTTCGCGCTCCATAAGGCCCGTCCCCGTGTCAGAGATTGATGGGAGAATTACAATGAGCAACATGACGAGGATGAATTTGAAATTTGTGGGCCAGGACCCACTTGGGCGGCTTTTCTTGATGCCCTCAAGGAACAATATTACCTTGTTGGAAGTTATGATGACCAGTAAACGAGATGGACCACACTGCGCCAAGACAGGGGCCAAATGGTGTTGGAGTTCTCAAATATGTTTCATACCTTACACACCAAGTTGGGTATCAAAGACTCCAAGAGGAATCTGGTCCTAAAATACCATGGGGCTCTACACATGTACATCCAAACCGAAATGGAGTTTCTGGACATCTCGTCATTGGGAGTCGCTTATCGATATGTTGTCAAAATCGAGCAGAAATTCAAGCAAGAACAAGCGAGAGTTCGGGTCTGCAAATCCGTAATAACCAAAGTATGGTAAGGGTGGCTTTAACCCCTATTCCAAAGTACATAGAAAGGATGGCCAACCCCAGGAAAACCATTCCAAGCCACCAAAAAAGAAGGGTAATAGGAAGTCGAAGGACACTAGAAAATGGTGCGAGTTCCACAAAATCCCTTGGAACAATACAGATAAATTTCGCTCCAAACAGTCATCATTCATTGAGATGAAAACCCAAGGGTCAGATGCTGACTTAGACTCTGATTCTGAGCCAAAAAAAGGAAATACATATAATTGATGCAAAACCTAATAAAACCCAATTAAAAAGGATTTCAATATTGAAATATAATAATATTCTCTTATCTTTCCATCGAATTCCAAATACAAGTTTTCCTCTATATCTTTAATAATTAAAACATCATTAAATACATGTTATTTGTATTTATACTATTATTCAAACATCTTACATAAATTTATCATTATTCTAAAGAAATGAAAGTATACACTTCTCCTTGAAAGAAATGAAAAAAAATGTTACCTAACCTTTTTCATATCTAACCTATGATATTAAGTGTCATGAAACGTATAAGACAAAAATCAACTCCAATGAGACAAAATTCACTCCAATCCTTTATTCAAATATATACTAATGTGCCTATGCTAAAGTACTTTGCTTATATTTTAAAATTTATGATGGATTTTTTTTACATAATTTCCTTTCCCTTCTTCACCAAATAAAAATTAATTATATTATTTAAAAATGCATCATCATATGTATTAATTGCAACCTTTGAATTAGTGATCACAAATATGAATTAACTTTGTCTCTGTAAAAACCTTACTATACCTTACTATTGATTGCACCATAGATGTAATCATTTTTTACAGAAATAATGTTAAAATTACATTACATTACTCCTAATGTGTATGATGTCAAATACTTAATTCTTCAGCATTTTTGTTGTAAGCATGATAACATAATTTGTTGTTGGAACTATGTATTAGTGAATTAGAACTATGTGAATTTCAACAAGATACAATGTAAATTTCAAACACAATGGACACTTGTTAAGCATGCTTTGGAAATATAATGTAAGTTTCAATTACAAGGGACACTTGTTAGGCATGCTTTGTTGGAGAAATTTCTATTTTCAGTATACTAGTTCAATGGGAGTTAACTAACTAGTTCTATTTTAGACTTTTTAATCTTAGACCATCACTATTATGCATGCATTCCTAATTATAGGATGGCATTGCCTATATGAGTGAAGATCACTCACTCATTGATAAGATCATTATATGCAGTGATTCTCATTATTCATTGTGTATCTCTCTTCCTTTTCTTGATAAGTTTTGTTTGTGTATGTTTTAGCTAGATCTCATGTCCAGGTTTCCATCAAACACTGACATGGTATGAGAGATACACTACTTGGAACAAGCCAGACAAGCCAAAGAATAAGGAAAATCAGAGTTTCAGCGAGTTAAATCCGTGGTCGTACCTTGGAGAATTTATGTCTCCAAATGAATGTTTTGAGGAAACGACCCTCTTGGGAAGTAAATAGACCCATTTTGCAAGTGGGTTTTCAACCATTTGGCAAGATTCCTCGTTGTTTGCTTAGAAAGTAAGCTTGAAGATAGCCTCCTGAAACTGATACCAATCTGTGGTCGTACCTTTTTATAGTGATTGCTCCCAAACTATTAATTTTTTGAGGAAACTGCTCGCGAAAGAAGTAAATTGACACATTATGCAAGTGGGTTTTCAACCGTTTGGCGAGATTCTTCACCATTTGTTCAGAAACTAAGTCATAAGATAGCCTCCTAAAAC
This sequence comes from Picea sitchensis, assembly GCA_010110895.2. Classification (NCBI taxonomy): domain Eukaryota; kingdom Viridiplantae; phylum Streptophyta; class Pinopsida; order Pinales; family Pinaceae; genus Picea; species Picea sitchensis. The sequence goes on from SNQJ01S0215208.1 coordinate 11,777, forward strand.
TGATACGAATCTGTGGTTGTACCTTTCTACAGTGATTACTCCCAAAATATTAAGTTTTTGAAGAAACGGCTCATGTGAGAAGTAAATCGACCCATTCTGCAAGTGGGTTTTCAACCGTTTGGCGAGATTCTTCACCGTTTTCTCATAAAGTAAGCCGCAAGATCGTCTCCTGAAATTGATACAAATTTTCACTTAAAGTGTCATTTCTGTCGTTATTTCTTAATTTTTCACTTGTAGTTTGAGAGTAAATTTTTAGGGGTTCTTAGAAATAGTGGGAGAGATGGATAGGACAACTACTATACAGTCAAACTTGGTGGTAATCCTCACACCATACAATTATTTTGATTGGAAGCCCAAGGCAGAATTTCAACTCAGAAGGAAAGGACTGTATAATTTGACGATGGCGACAGAAACATAACCTACATCAAGGATTGAGAAGATGAGATGGGTGAACCGTAAGGATGAGGCCACATGACTACTTCTTGAGTTAATCTCCATTGATCTATGGTTTCATATTGTCGCATGCAAAACTTCAAACGAGATATGGACAACCTTGGAATGACTCTTTGGAAAGCAGGATGAAATGCGAGGTCATATGCTTGAGGTAGAGTTGAATACCTTAGACCCTAAAAGTTTTGATAATATACAAGATTTTTTTACTAAATTTAAATATTTGCTATTGAGCTTGGGTGAATGTGGTATTGACAAGTCTACACAAGAGAAACAATTTATTCTAACAATCTTGGCCAAGCTAGGACCAGAATACGTTGTATATGTCTCCAAATCAGAGATGATTTTGAGGATGGAAATTTATTTTTAAATGTAGAAACCTTGGAGAATATTACTAATCAGTCATATGCCAACTATAAATGTTTGATGATATTTTTGTAAAAATATTCAAATTTCTAAGGATTTTATATAGTTTGTATTAAATTTTGACGATTTTTAAGTTAAAATAATTTTATCCTATAGAATTTGGGTGAATCATTTTTAGAATTGCGAATATTTTTTGGGGAAAAACCATGGAAAATTAGCCCATGAGCGAAATTTAGCCCCTAAAATTATCCCTGCTCCAATTTCCATTCTGGTAGATGTCTTTTTGGAACAAATTGGAAAATGCCTACGTTGGCTCAGTTCATTGAGTCTCTTACACAAGAGTAGACAAAACTCATACAAATGGGCCTCATGAAATATCCCAAAGCACATGCACTCACCATGCATGATAGAAAAGGGCCATCCAAACAGAATGGGAAGGAGGGATATTTCAAACCCTTTAATGATTCTTCAGGTTCCAAAGACTCTTCATATTCCAAGAAGAAGAAGAAGGGAAAGAGGTGCACTTACTGCAATAAACTAAATCATGAAGAATCCACATGCATGAAGAAATAGATCAATCTTATGGCACAGACACTTCAACAGAAAAACCTTGGAAACTTCATTCCAGAGGGAGTCAAGAAGCAGAAAGCAGAAGATCCTACTCCTAAGAAAGTTAATCATCATGCTCTGGTTGCAATTAATTCCTCATTTGATTCATGGATTATAGATTCTAGTGCATCCCATCATATGGTAGTGAAAAAGGAAGTCTTATCTTCCTTCAGTCTATGCTCAAGACCCCATATTCTCATGGGGGATGATACTCCAGTAGCAGTAGCAGGAGAAGGGAGAGTGGAACTCCACAATGGTAGTTTTTAGAATGTTTTACATGTTCCAAAGATTTCTATGAATCTACTCTCAGTTTATCATATTACTCAGAAAGGTAAAAAGGTTGAACTTACATCAGATTCAGTTTCAATAATTGACATGCATGACAATTCCATTATTGCAATTGGTGAGGTGGATCACAATTCAAGATTGTATAAATTCACTAATTTTTCTAATGATGACTCCTCTATTCTATTTACACATAAGGAGAGTACTTTTCATGCACCTCCAGTGCAACATGCATATACTCTTGTTCTTCCATCAGTTTCAGACATCAGAGATGATTCCATACACTCAGATTATGTACATGGAAATAAGCAGGTAGTACCAGATAAGAAGCCAACATTGAAGCTTCAGCAAATTCCCAAGAAGGCACAAACTACACTTCAAGTAGCAGGAAACCTTGCAGGGAATCCATTGGATTCGAGGATGACTCGATCTCAGCATGAGGGGCCTTCTCATGTACTTTCATCTTCAGAACCTGCGATGCCCATGCATTGTTATATGGTTCAATCTACTGATCCACAGAACTACAATAGGGTTGTGGGAAATCCATTATGGCAAGCAACGATGAAGAAGGAGTATGACTCACTCCTACAAAACCAGACTTGGCATCTGGTTCCACTTCCACCAGAAAGGAATATTTTCAGGTGCAGATGGGTCCATAGGATCAAGAGGTACCAGGCTAGACAGGTTTCCAAAGGACTTCATCAGATCCATAAAGATTTCTACATATTCACGAAGACTTTCAATGAGCATAAGTTTCAAACTTTGCAGGATCGTCTTGTAGTGAAGAACACAATTACCTAGGAACTGCCATTTTCTTCTTTTGATACATTATCTTTTGAGGGGGGGGGTTGTTCCCATGTGGTTTTCCCTCTTTCATCATTTTTATTCAATGTTCATTAGTTGCATTGTACATGAGTACCTAAAATGGCCTAGTATTCGAGACTCATTTTTTACTCCATATTGATGTTCAGGAGGGTGTTGGAGAAATTTCCATTTTCGACACACTAGTTCAGTGGGAGTAACACTAGTTCAATGGGAGTTAACTGACTATTTCTATTTTAGACTTTCAAATCTTATACCATCACTATTATGCATACATTCCTAATTATAGGATGTCATTGCCTATATGAGTGAAGATCACTCACTCATTGATAAGATCATAATATGCATTGATTCTCATTATTCATTATGTATCTCTCTTCCTTTTCTTGATAAGATTTGTTTGTGTATGCTTTAGCTAGATCCCCTATGCAAGTTTCCATGAAACACTGACACGCTTTATCTATATGGTGAAGATATCTAGTATAAAGAATGTATGTTGTTATTGCCCAAACTGATTTTGTGAGGGTGTTATTGGAGGATAATCACAATATGGGAAATACACCATTGTGACCTTAACACAATCTTCTCTTTACTTTAGAACAGCTCCTTGAAGTCAGGGAGGGTATCCCAATCCTCAAAAACAACATGTATAATACAAGTCACTTCCAACTACACACTTCAATATATGTTAAATAAACTAGTTCCAAAGTAGTCAAATGCCTTAAGAATATTCAATCAATAATTAGGGAAATATCCATTAGAATATAAAGAGGGTTAGGGACAATGTAAATATAAATCAACACTAAGAAACCACTCTTTAGATGAAGAGAAAATGCATCTTTAACCCCTCAAGAGTGAGATCCAATTGCACAAATCAAGAGTGGATGATATACCTCGATTATATGTTTTGAATTGGAATATCTTCTTGTTGTCCAAAAAATCCATAATCTGATTTGTGATAATAATAAAAAATGCAAAAATGCAGATTTTGGGTAAGGAAAAGCACCCCAAGAACGCCCTAAAGCACTTAAAATGATTAACCTTGGGTACTTTATCTTGGGAAAAGTTTAAACTACACAAAAATATCCCAACAATGATTAATTGCAAGTAAAAATGAATAATAATCGTGAAATGAACTCAAACTTGCATAGAGAGGTGGTGAATCCCCCTAGGGTTCTACCAAAAATCTCCAAAATGAAATATAACAACAATGAACCACTTAGGTGATAAATTTCACTATTATAATGTGCTATATATCCTTTATAAACAATCCACAA
>SNQJ01S0215209.1:0-15585 GCA_010110895.2 Picea sitchensis
TGTTGCGGATTTGTAGACCCGAATTCTCGTTTGTTCTGGTGCTTAATTTTTTTCTCAATTTTAACAGCATATCGATAAGTAGCACCGAGTGATGAGATGTCCAGAAAATCCATTTAAGTCTGGATGTATCTGTGTAGAGCCCCGCGGTATTTCAGAACCAAATGTCTCTTGGAGTCTTTGATACCCAGCTTGGTGTGAAAGGTATGGAAGGTATTGGTGAACTCTGGAACTGCTTGGCCCCTCTCTTGTTGCAGTGTGGTCCATCTCATGTACTGGTCCTCATAGTTTCCAACAGGGTAATACTATTCCTTTACCGCATCCACAAAAATATCCCAAGTGGGATTGGCCCCATATATTCCAGACTCCTCTGTGGAACTTTGCTCCCTATAAGTTTCCCACCAATGTTTGACATGAGGGAGAGATTTAATGAGTGCAAAGGTGATCTTTTCTTTGTCGGAAAAATTGTGAACAGAGAAATAACCTTCTAGCAGAGTTAACTATTTTTCTAGGGCTTTTGCATCTATCTGTCCTTCAAATACAGGAATATCAAAATTAACTTGTACCTTGAAAGGTGAGGTGCCTCCAAAGTGGTCGCTTGAAGAAGATGTGCCTAATGATATCGGCAGGCATTTAAGGATGTGGGAAAAATTCTCCATCATTTTGTCCCTCTGTCGCGTGAGAGCTTGCTCAAGCAACATATTGATATGATCGTATGCTCCGTTGTTTTTCTTTTCTTCCACCATTGAGGGTTTCTTGGGTGTGAAAGAGCGATTGTCTTCAAGAGAGACAAGCTCGAGACCCAACTTGCTATACTTGGACCTCGTCGGGGACATTCACTGAAAAAATGATCAAGAGCAGCCTTCTCTAATACCACTGATATGAATTATTTTCGGCACGAAATGAGATCGAAGATATAATAAAGAAATGCACAGAGATGTCATAGATATTCAATAATATAACATAAATGTATCATAGATGCAACCATAAACACAGAGATACAGTAATACATGATTTCTATTAATGAAAGAAATGTACAGAGACTGTAAAAATACAGAGTGAAAGACTCGCTAGAACGGTGGTAGCTTATCTCTGAGAAGAGATGTGACGGCTACTCGCATTCACAAGAATATGATTACAATGAGGCTCTGAAGGCCTTTTTACAATAAACAGGAATTCCAAAAACCCTAGACATCCAAAAACCTAACCCTAGGAGGTGAAGTGCCAAAAGTCATGTGGGCCCCATTTGGGTAAGTTAGTACATCAACTTCCTGGGGTCATAACTTTTGCATACGATCTCTGTTTTAGGCGTATGATAGGTCGTTGGAAAGGTATCGTCGAGGAGATTAATTTTGGGTTCTCAATAATTCCTTTGGCTATCATTTAGAATATCTATCTCGAAAAACCTTCATTTAGGCCCTCAAAATGGCCCCGAAAGTTGAAACCTACTAAAAATAGTAAATTGCCAAAATTGCCAGAAAACTATTTTGATCCAGTCGGAAAAGGTGGGTGGCCACCGATATCCACCTGGATCAGCACAAACAAACCATTCAATGGGTATCATCATCATAGCCACATGGGCTATCTCATGGTCAAATCATGAGCACCATCATCACTATCAGTATCATCTGATAGCATCAACTACATCATCTCTCGAATCCATACTCCATCTGAGTAATCAAGCATGATGTTGAATAAGTCACTCACTCCACAGAGTGATACAAGAATCATTATTCTAATCTAGACATACGTCCTAGAAGAATGACTATCCTGGACCATTTTCCACTGGGAGAATGTTTGTCCATCGGCATATTGATTATCCATCTAGATGGAAATAATCTCTAACACTAGTGATAGTCTCCATGGCAATCAAAACAATGTCATCCAATAGAACACAATTGTGTCTATCCATAGTAGTACACAACTACTACCTAGTGTTACACAACCACTTCTAGTAGCACATGGCTACTAACTAGTGACACACAGTCACTACCAGTGGATCACATCCATGATAGTAGAATACAGCTATTGTCTAAAGACATACAGTCTCCACTACAATAATATCATCTGATATCAACTTGCATAAAACAATATCATGATATAAATTGAGTCATATGGGCCATTCTTCCACTCACATCTATGATATGTGGAAGAACATCTTCCCTCATAAATTAAAACATCAACCATGGGCTATCTGGACTATTTTTCTCAAGAATAGAAGAATAATTGTCATTGATTTCTAATCCTGCACCATTCACCTAACTGGGTCATTCCTATGGCACTAATCATAGTGCAATCTGGAGAAAATGAGTCTACCTTATGGAATGTCTACCCCTGATTGTTGAACCTGGAACATTCACCTAACTGGGCCATTCCTCTGGTACTAATCAAGTGCAACCTCGAGAGAATGAGTCTTCCTTAGGGAATGACTATCTGGACCATTTCCTATGGAAATGAATGTCCTATACCAACCTCCAAAATGGACCATTCTTCAAAACTTCTCACAACTATGAACTTCAAAATAATAATTGCCCGATGAGGTGGACCATTCTGCTTTACCACTACTCAGAGTGACTGCCAAGAAGAATTTTTGTCCTAGACCATTTCCCCACACTGGCCACAAGGGGAATCATTGTCTATGGTACATCAACAATCTATGAAACCATTTTCATTACGAAAATGATTGTCCAATCTGGACCATTTTTTGAACTGGAAAATTCTTGTCCGTTAGAAATCTCTAACCACTTTCTGAAATGGAAAGGAACTACCCATCCTGGACCATTTTCTTGAACTAGAAAATTACTATCCATAAATCAATAACATATTAGTTCTCCCTCCCAACCTAGGAGTAATCACTTCCTTTTCCAATAAGGAAGTCATCTCCGCGATCCCTAACTTGTCTCTTAAGTACACAAACTTTTCATGTTGGATAGAGGCTTTACCAAAATATATGTTATCTGCTCATCTGTGGAGATATACTAGAGAACCAATTCTCTCTTCTAGAATTTATCACGGAGAATATAATTCTTGATATCAATGTACTTTGGCCTATCATGGAACATTGGTTTCTCTGAAATATTCACATATCTCTGATCATTACAATATACCATGGTCGAATTCAACACCTAATCAAACGATCCAGAAATCCACTTATTGCTTCTATACAAGCATCATAAGCTACAATATACTCTTCTTTTGTAGTGTTGATTGCAACAAACTTTTGTTTCCTGCTAGCTCATGACATCGTGGCAAATCTCAAACTGAAACATATCCAAGTAACACTTCTTCTATCATCTACAGTCCCTTCCCAATATGAATCGATAAATTCATGCAGTTGTATGTCATAATTTAAACATCCCACAAAACAAATATCCAACTGAGTATTATCCAAATACATTAAAGAGCCAATCAATTGTCAATATAGAGATGAGTCTACTATATTAGAGTCGCTTCAACTTCTTAAGATCTGTTATCATGGGAGTTAGCCATAGATTTTCAATCCATCATCTCATACTTCTGAGTAACCATTATGATACACTTTCTCTGTCATAGGAAGTTTTTGCCATGCTTCTGTTGCATATGATATCCTTTGCATCAATTTGCTTGAATCCATACAAGGTCTTCTTCCATTTTCACACATGGGTCTCTTTCTGGTATAATATTCTTTCTCAATTTTATTTATTGGGAAGAACAATATTTTACATGTAAATTTCAATCCATGGATATTGCAAGAGGTATATATGGTTTATTGGAACAAGTTGTCATCATAGTATTCTCCCTCCTTCTGGAAGAACCTCTAGTTCTAAATCTCACAATTATTCCATTCATAAGTCTTTTTCACATTTTTTTACATACATTGTTCTTCATCACAACTTTCATTTCTTCTAGTTGATTTCTTCTAGTGGGTTCAAACCAAGCTGGTATTCTTATGATTCTCGATATAATAACTGGTTGTTCTGGATTTTCTTTCTTTATTCGAATCTTCATGTTCTTCCTCATGTTTCTCTTTAGCTTTTGGGTCCATGGAGTCTTCTATAGAATCCATGCCTTTCCTTCCTAAATATTCCAACTTCTTCCCTTCATCATAGGAACATGGATGTAGATGGATGACCAAGGATACTTAAGACTTATTTTCAAATAATACTTCTTCTAGAGTCAAATTGAACACGTGATGTTAATCATGGCTAATACTTCTAATGAATAACATGGATAGATACTTCATAGTCTTCAAGGGTTATTTAATGGATCACATCATTGAGGATTAGCTCCCTCCTAATCCCAGCTTCATGCATGAATGAGCAATATGCATGCTCTTCTTTTGGAATTATGCAATCAGCTCCCTCCATCTAAGAGAGTCCATGCTTCCGTCTGCATCCTTCTTTCTTTATATAAAGTGTCACAAGTCTATTCTTTTTTCCTCTTGATTACTGACTTCTTTCTGATTTGACTCCTTCTGGGTCTCTTCAAGTTTGATTATGATTTCAGCTTATCTGGCAATTGTTACTTATATAATAGATTCCTTAGGAATTTTCCAACATACTTCATCTTCTTGTATTCATCGTAATAGAAATACTTATATTGTTATTCTTTCATAGGTATTGTTTCACTGACCATATTTTCTTCTAAGAAATAGATACGCATGATATGTACAATAACTATGTTATAGAAGAATATTGTTACCTTGACTAGAAGAAGAAGTATGTTTTATCCTGCTTGGATTTCTTTGAGGGTTCCCTTTCTTCAGAAACTATTGCTTCGTTTGTTTCCTTCCTTTTCTTTAATTCAGGATAGTGGTTCCTGTAGTGACCATATTTTCGACAATTGAAGCATTTTATTTTTTATATATCCTTTTCTTGATTTGGTTTCTTCCTTAAGCCAAAATTCCTCTTATTCCTGAAATTATTGAATTTTGTTGTGAAGGATTCATCATCATATTTCTTTTTGTATTTCTCTTTTGTGTTAATCCTTTATTCTTCTTGTGCATAGAAAGTCCAAAGTTATTCAAATGTGGGGTACTCCTTTCTTTTTTTCATGCTTGCAACAAATGCATCCCATTTCTTGGGAAGGCCATTGAGTACTATATTTACCAGTTCCTTTTCTGAAATGATTTCTTCAATAGCTTGTAGTTGATATCTTAACTAAGAGATTCTCACAAAGTATGATGTTATGCTATAATCATCATTCATTTTCATGTCATAGAGCTCATTCTTCAAACTCATTACTTTTCCAATGTTTTTGACTGAGAAGAGGTTAGTTAGGGAATTGTACATCTTCTTATATCAGTAAAGATGAGAGATGTAGGGTATCAAGTGGTCTTTTAAAGAGTCCACTATGATACTCATAGCGTTGATGTCATTGCTCTTGAACTTCTCCATAAATACAACGTTCTGAGGTTCCTTCTCTTTTCTCGCTTCAAACTGTGGTTCCATGATCTTGCCTTTCACGATATCCAACACCTTATTCTTAGCAAGGAAGAGGTCAATACTTGTATTCCATGCTCTTGAAGTTAGAATCCCCTTCTAACTTGTTTTCTAACTTGATAGAGTAAGTCATGACTGCTTTGACTTGGTCAACCTTTGAATTTTCTTGGTAAACCTTTGACTTTGACCAAAAACTCAAACTTGATGTCTTGACTTGCTAAGAGTACTAGGAGGTGCACTAGGCTATCCAGGAATTAGGTCAAGCTCTTCAATTAAGGTGCATTAACAAGAGGGTTAGGGTTGCGTTGTTGCAACAAAACTTTGACTTCAACTATAACTGTAACTGATAAAATCCTCCCAATCTATCTTCCAGCAGTTAGACTATTCGAAGATAGTGTGGGCCCATAACATTTTAGAATAATAGGTGGGCTAATTTCACCATATACAATATAGCAATATTGTCACCCAACCATAGGCACAGAGGCCACCTCTGAGCACATTAACCTGGACAGAGAGAATAATTCTAGAAGCAAACCCTAGAACCGATAGCCAACCAAGCTAGCATACCTCTCTCTAGAGCTAGCGTACTAGGCAGAAAGTCCAAACCATAACCAAAGAGAAAGTCCAAGCCAAAAATGAAATGTCAGTTGCAGCAGTTGCAGCTACAACTCCTCTCTAGACTTGTGCACCACTAGTACTATGTAGTTGTGAGAGAGAGAGTGACAAATGAGCTCTAGATCCCTCTTATTTATAGTCCTCCAAGTGACCCGATTGGGTCAAATTCTACTTCTGGAGCCTAATAACTCAATAATAAATATTCTATTGAGTTGACTTGTCTCCTAGGGATATTATCCGACGTTTTAGGATTTCTCTTACTTCTTGGAGTATTATAGTCTCGTTACGATTACATGTAGAGGTTAATACCTCCCAAAAATACCATAATATCAACATAGGCATCAAGTGATGACATGAAAAGGACTCTGTTGAGCACTCAACACACCCTAAAAATCCTATGTCAAATTTTTACTTTTTGGGTACCACTTGATCTTTGCACTATCTGATTTGACTTCTTTTTGAGAAATGTTTTGTCTTTGTTTATTATCATGACTCTCATAATCTATCTAGGTTTGTTTGAACTTATGAAACCACATGACTTAAAAGGCATTAACACCTGAATAAAGAATCAATAGCCAAAACATTTCACTTGACATGCTCAGATTCAACATCGGAAGGAATTCAAAGAAGGAAAAGAACCACTCAGGAAAACTCAGTCACCGAATGCTGATCTCCATTGGCATCGACAAAAGGAATTTTTTGTTTGCTTCAAAGTCTTGCATAAGGATATCACTGATAGCCAATTCCCCTTTGACATCGGTAAAACATGAGGGGAATAGACGTTAACAAATAAAGAAAATATATTGTCGATAGCCGATAGACGACGCGCTTATCGCAATCGGGGAAAACCTAAAAGGATCGCAACAAACATTCTAACCATGATAAAGAGTATCCCCGATCGTCGATGCCCGATGCGTTTTCGACATTAGGAATTTTTCGAGGAAGCTAATCCAAAGAAATAACTTGATAGATTTATCACCGATCACCGACCCTAGATACGTTTTCGGCACCGACAAGCTAAGGTTTGTTTTAGAATGAATAACTTAAGAAAATTCATGTCTCTAATTAATACACGCGAATTATGTCACCGGTCTTCAACACCACGTGTCTTTACCAGATTGGAAAACTGTATGGTCTAGTTTTACCCTGATTCATTATTGGTTCCCTAGGTCCGAGTCACACCTCTGAGTAAGCTTTGCCATGTGTTGGGCCTCGACCAAGTTTTGAGAGAACATTGGTCATGTTTGACCACTTTTGGGAATTTGACAGGCTTGTCGAAGATGGAGCGCCCAGGCAGAGCAGAGATCATGGGATCTCACTCATTTTGCGGGCTTGTGGACCCAACAAAGGGTTTTAGGTTTTATGTAACAGGTTAAGGGACGTCGTCCCATGGGTTCAACCATGATTAGGCCTTTTTTTAATGTATAAATAAGTAGCTACACAATGTAAGAAGGAGTTACTAGTTACTGGCCATTGATCGGCTTAGTGCATGACTAGTTGGCTTTGTGAAAGAATGTGTTAGGTCTAGAAGATGATAAGTGCAAGTGTTGTGTAAGTTCTTTGTGCAAACATACTGTGTAAGTCTTTGTCCTATCAAGGAGTTGGATTTGTGCCTTGACCTAATTTTGAGGAAGGTGGATCTAGTGCATTGTGCGCAGATCACATGTCCAATGCGAGGCTTGGCTCTATGCACAGGAGAAGATTCATGTAAGATATTACAGACTAATAAAGAAGAAGAAGAATTTGGTGGACGTAGCCCCGCACTGGGATGAACCACGTATATCCTGAGTTGATGTGCTTTGTGCGATGTTGTTGATGTTGATTATGTGATTATTTTCTTAGTGTTTTTGATGTTATGTATAATGAATGTGTATGATGTTGTAGCTTAGTGATTAATGATGTGAATGAATGTTATATCTGAGCTAATGTTGCATGCTAAGTAATTGGAAGTGTTAGATCTTGATTATTATTGCGTCGTTTTGTAATAACGGTTTGATCTACGATGTGAATGAGATTCAAGAACTAATGCATATTGTTGTTTAAAGTGTTCTATTTAGTGTTGTAATCACATATCTGTGTCCCATCTTGGTTGTAGAAACCTGATTCCTACAACCCCCCTGCTTCTACCTTAGGTGAGACTTCATATGCTTCGCAGGTGTTTCCAAAAGGGTTGGTAGTTAGGGTTTTGGTGCATTGTTGAAGCGTTGAACCTTGGGTCTGCCCCTGTGCCAACAAATGGTTATGTTGTCAGGACCTAAAATTGTGATTGTTGGGACCTGAAACTGTGATTGTTGGGAAATGAGGAAAAGAGAAATATATGTGCATAGATATGTTGTTGTAGTGTGCAGTATTCTACTTGACTTGTGAATCTCTGTGCTAAGAAATAAACTAGATCTGAAGAAAAGAGGTAAGATATTAAATCTTTGTTCTCTGGTAAAGGTAAGATAAGTGGAAAGTTTTTCTTTGAAAGTATGAATATAGGTATGTTCAATAGATCTTGTCTTAGTCTGAAAACTAGGGCACAATTAGAATAAAGAGTTGATCTGAATAAATTTGATAGAAATAGAGAAAGATATGTTATTCCTATGCATAGAAAGAATTGTTGGACTAATAAGTGGATGCAGAAACCTAGAAAGAAGTTTTGCATAATGTAGGTCCATCACTGTGATCCCAGTGCGCAGTACATGAAAGATTGGGGATCGTTTAAAAGAAAGAGAGGTTTGGCACTGTGTTATAATTGCAGAATACTAGGACATATTTCTAAAGAATGCCTTGGTATAGGCCCCCTTTGCCTTTGTTGTAAAGCTATTGGTCATGAGGTTGAGGATTACCCTAGGATGATTGTTAAAGTTTAAAATATGAACATGAGACAAGAAGACTATAAATAAGTTCAAGAGACTAAGGATATGTTAAAGAGCCATACATAAAAAGAGTCAGAGACTATGTTAATACAGTTAAAAGAAGAAATCGATGATCACAAAGACATCACTTTACCAGAGATCTTGAAAGAAAAACAACAATAGAAGACTTCAACATAGACTGTATATTAAATGAAGAAACTCATGTGAATATTATGCCAGAAAGAACTTGGGAAATTTTGGGAAATTCTGTTATGATACCGTCATTAGGAAGAATAGGCTTGTTTAAAGGAAATATGATAACCCTATGTGGAAGAGTTAATAATATACCTATGATTTCTCATGGAACTACGACTGAAGAAGAATTCGAAGTTATTAGGTTTGTTGAGAAAAATGCCCCTTTTTCACTTTTATTGGGAAAGACTTGGATTGAGAAGGATCAGATCAGAAGGAAGGCAGAGGAGAAAGCCACATAAAAGAGAAAACAAGAATTAAGGGATTTCATAACCAAAAGAATAGCACGAATAATAGAAGAACAAGAGGATCAGTCGAGGCAACCGAGGTCTAGAGAACTAGTTGTCGAAGTTGAAAGAACGCAAGAAGACTTCAAGAACCTGCCCATGCAAGAAGAAACTATGTCCACCCAGAACCTAGTAAGCAAAGATGTATTACCTTTGAACCCTTTGAAAGAACATCGACAGTGCGAAGTTACCATGCTAAGAAAGGACAAGAATAAGAATGGAAAGAGGAATCCAGAGACTCAGATCACAGGAAAGAAGGAAAGGAAGCTTAGTAAGAAGAAAACTAAGTTAGAAAAACTACAGAAAGTTCCAGAACAGAGTTCGTAGGAGGCAGATCTATAGAAGTTGAACCTCGTCAGAATAGCAGAACCACGTAGAACGAGACTTCACCATGATGAAGCTATATGACCATTGGAGGTGACCTGACCATTAGAATGAAACTCCAGAATGGCTAGAAACACAGTTATTGCTGGAAATACCATTGAGACAACGCCATAACGAATGGATTCGTATTGATTGAGGCATTCCCACCCGTTGGAGGAATTTGTTATGACGTTTCTTATTTAACCCGTTAGACGTTGCGTTGGGACCACTTTTTGCAAACCGTGATTATCCAAGCTAATAGAGAATCCATTGTATCATGATGTGATTTCTAGACCTCGCCACCCATATGATTACCTCATTTGTCTGTTCGCCTACCCGAGTTATTTTCTTACAAGTGTGCATGTCAGGTGAACGTAGCATAGTAGAGAAGTTTGTAGAGGAGATTCTGGTAGACCTCATCGCTGAGAGATTTATGTCTATAGGAATATAGGCGTCATCGACTGGAGGATTGAAAGAATCCCCCTCAACTGGACGTCGTTCTAGACGAACCGCGACTGAAAAGCGAAGAAAACACCGCGATGATCTAGCTAACGTGAAGTAGATCCCATCGATCTTGCCGGACTACATCCCACCTTTGGATGGCACAGTTAACCACAACAACATACCATGGGATTTAGAATACACCTTGATCATTGCATACCTCTCGAAGTGGATACGCGCAGTTGGACCCTAGTTAGGACATATTCCAGTGCTGAAGAATAGCAACTTCAACCTAGGAGACTGGAAGAACTACATGATGCTCACACCGCATCGGTATTTGATGAAGACGACTGGGAAGAATCAACGCATAGTCTTCCATCCATGGATAAAGGAGCTCGTGCATTCAATGATCCTGAATGTAATGAAGATCTCCCACTTCGACCAAAATGAGGAGGTTAACGCTTGCATTAAACTCCTCTTGTCGTGTTATCACGGAGGCTATATGTGGCTCGACAGGCACGTCATTGTGGATTCGGTGTTGACCAATCTCATCACAGGACTGAGTATGTAGGGAAAAGACCCTCACCAGTTCTACCCAGGGAAGACTTCAGATCACTCCCTGGCACAACGTATAAAGGAAGATTACGACAATGTAGAAAAGAGAAAGTGAGGCTACAAGGTAGCCTCCATCCATGATGGTTCAGTGTGCCTAGCTTGTCAGCTCATTCCTGGTAAGCTTGTCAGAAAGAGCCATCCAACACAGGTCATTGGATTTGTTGTAGACCTCACAGGGAAGTGTATAGAAGGCATGCAAATGAACTGGGTGAGTTACCTCGTCAACGAGTTGGAGAAGGACTACCGCGAAGTGCAAGATCATGGATATGACTTTCATTTTAGTTGGATCCTGGTATTGATCACATTTTTCACCTGGGAAATGATGGAAGGAGTGATATTCCTCGAAGTTGAGCCAACAGAGGCGTTGGACGCAAGGTTCTCCACCTTGTGGTACACGAATGATATGGTGAAGCAGTGGCAATCGAATGCAGTGTTCCATGCTTACTACCTATATTTGAAGTGCGCCATTAAATAATTTCCATGAATGACCCCGAATACTTTGCATTAGTATAGGCCACTAGCGAACTTCCACATAGATTGACACTTTATATACATCATTGTGCGTAGGGATGAAAGTAATGAGGAGCTACAGTCCTACTATAAGTTGATCGATGAAGACATGGAAGAGATCACTAAGGAATGGACAGAAAAATTCCTTGTACCGGTCGAAGATGCAGAACTCTCCGACCCCGACATCATCGGAATTCCATTGGTCACCCGGGTTGAACATGATGGATAGAATAAAAAGAAGAGAAAGGAGGATGTCCAGAACATAGAAATTGATGAGGAGGACTACGCCTCAAAGGAAAGTAGGCATAAATCACCTACAGGAGGAGGAGGAGGAGACGAAGTGAACCAAGAAGAAGGAGGGGAATAAGGAGACAAGTACGAAAAAGGAGAAGTTACACCACCGAAGGATCCCCTTACAGAGGCGAAGACATCGAAGAAAAGGAAGGTTTATCCACAAAAACCCTTAGGAAGAAAGAAGACACAAGCCAATAAGCCTCAGTCAAAGAATGTGCTCACAGTGGATGATGTAGATCTCATCATCGTAGTCATGGAAGATGCCTCAGAGGATATCCTGTAGAGACATGAAGAAAAGCAAGAAACATTGTATGAAAGAATAGAGAAATATCTCAAGTACATGTAGCAAGCCATATATTCGAGCCATGCAGTACCTACTGCACCTTTGTCATAAAAAATTGTAGAATTGGGGGATGAGACCACCCAATTATGAAGATTAGCATATGAAACCGAGGCTCAAATTCATTGAGTCCAAGAAGAAAAGGAGAAGGCCACAGAGGCCTTGAAGCAAGAAAAGGAGGAGGTCCTAGAGAAACTTCGATTTGCGGAGAAGGAGCAAATTGAAATTTAGGCGAAGTTTGAGCAGAACAATGCGACGATATAGGAAGAAAATGACCAACTAATCGCAGAGGAGATTGTGATCAAAGAGGCAGTGACTAAAGAACTTTTCTCTATGTCGGGCTTGGCGCAAGAGAAAGAAGATTCAGCCAAGATATAAGTGGGGAAGCTCATTGAGGCCATTCAACAACATCAAGCAAGGGTAATGGAGCTAGAGATCCAAGCAGTGTCGAGAACTCCACAACAAGTACATGATCAAAGGGAAGAAATCACTAGGAACGTAGTAGAAAGAATCATATCACTCACCTCAGAGTGTAAGCAACTAAGTGATTGAAGTGTGCAGACCTATGAGCACCTTGTAGAAGATCTAGAGCTAAGGAAATTGGAAGCACAACTCTAGGAGGCAAAGCAACAGACGTCCACCGTGCAAGCACAGATGAAGCTTCTTACTGAAGTCAAGAAAATGAAAAGATCACAGGAATAACGCACAGTTCAGCAACAAATTACTACTATCTAGAGAAAAGTAATGGAAGTGACACAGGGACTCCATCCAGTGCAGGACTAAGCCTGCACTAGTTTTGAAGAATTTGAAGGACAAGGCTCACAGCTAGACCAACTGGTTGCAACAGTATAACAATGCCTGGAAGGGTCTGTTACTGAGCAATTGATTCAGGAGTTTTCCAAGCAAGAAGCTCTAGCAAAGAAGCAAGTCGAGGCAGATTGATCTAAGCTCGAGGCCTTTGAAGCAGCGTTTCCTAGATCTGAGTGACTCAAGATGAGTCGCAGGTGAGTGTTGGGGGCATGTTGGCCCTCGACCAAGTTTTGAGAGAACATTGGTCATGTTTGACCACTTTTGGGACTTCGATAGGCTGGTCAAAGATGGAGCACCTAGGTGGAGCAGAGAT
Source organism: Picea sitchensis (assembly GCA_010110895.2). NCBI lineage: Eukaryota > Viridiplantae > Streptophyta > Pinopsida > Pinales > Pinaceae > Picea > Picea sitchensis. The sequence continues at coordinate 13,098 of SNQJ01S0215209.1, forward strand.
CACAGGATCTCACTCATTTTGTAGGCTTGTGGACCCAACAAAGGGTTTTAGGGTTTATGTAACGGGTTAATGGATTTCGACCCATGGTTTCAACCATGATTAGGCCTTTTTGTAATGTATAAGTAAGTAGCTAAGTGATGTAAGAAGGAGTTAATAAATACTGGTCATTGATCAACTTAGTGCATGACTAGTTGGTTTTGTGCAAGAATGTGTTAGGGATAGTAGATGATAAGTGCAAGTGTTGTGTAATTTCTTTGTGCAGACAGGCTGTGTAAGGATTTGTGCTATCAAGGAGTTGGCTCTGTGCCTGGACCTGATTTTGAGGAAGGTGGATCTAGTGCGTTGTGTGAAGATCACCTGTCTAGTGTGAGGCTTGGCTCTGCCACTCTGTGCATAGGAGAAGATGCATGTAAGAGATTTTAGACTAATAAAGAAGAAGAATAATTTTATGGACGTAGCCCCACACTGGGGTGAACCACGTATATCCTGTGTTGATGTGCTTTGTGCGATGTTGTTGATGTTGATTATGTGATTATTTGCTTAGTGTTGTTGATGTTATGTATAATGAATGCATCTAATGGTGTATATTAGTGCTTAATGATGTGAATGAATGCTATATCTGAGCTAATGTTGTGTGCTAAGTAATTGGAAGTGTTAGATCTCGATTATTACTGTGACGTTCTGTAATAAGGGTTTGATCTATGATGTGAATGAGATTCAAGAACTAATGCATATTGTTGTTTAAAGTGTTTAATTAAGTGTTGTAATCAAAAATTTGTATCCCATATTGGTTGTGGACACCTGAGTCCTACAACCTCCCCTGACTCTACCTCGGGTGAGACTTCATCTGCTTCGTAGGTGTTGCCGAAAGGACTGGTAGTTAGGGTTTTTTTGGTGCATTGTTGAAGCGTTGAACCCTGGGTCTGCCCCTCTGCCAACACCACGACATCATTGTATGGTGAGATTGATCAACGTTGGAGATTTTTCAAAAGGACATCAACAAAAAACGTTCATAGCACATTCCTGATCCCCGATCCACCCACTGAGAGAGTGACACGATGGGACGTTTTAGCATTAGATACGATCAAATTTTGAGCATTTAATGGGATAATTAATACCAAATACCACATTAGTTTCTACCTCGTGTGCTAATCAAAACAACCATTTAAAATCATCGATAGACCACATCACCCCCACGCCACCGTCGTCAACCCACGATGAATTTAATTTGCATAGATTAGATGACAGATTTGTTTAAATTTCACTCATCACCCGAATTGAATGGTTGATGTGACACGGTAAGTTATTCCTTGGTTTAAATCATCTTGAGTCATTGTAAATGAAATCATTATGCATGCAAGGAAATTCAGAGCATCCGAAGAAGCAAGATGAGTAATTTGAAGGCTGTAGAGATCCCGTGAGTATCAAAACAACCAGGTTTTAGCAAGCTTCACAGGTATGTATCCAAGTATGTAAATTTTACATGGCTACAAATTATATGGTTTTTATCCGGTTTTGTTCTTTACACAATCTCTGAAAGTATATTTTAGTTGTAGGAACAATCCCACTAAGAAATCCAAGCACCAGATGATTGTTGAGGGCACTGAAGCTGAAATAACCAGAGGTAGGCGAAGGCTCCTCTCCAAGGACAGAAAAACAATTAGAATACACTCCGAGGCTGGAAACTGTCATCAAAACAAAAACGAAGAAGGTTTTTATCTAGCCTCCGGCCTTTGGAGACATAGAGGCTAGCACGGGGTCCAAGATGGCACTCCCACATTGGGGAGAACTCTTCAACAATATCATACAAGAGGAATACCCATAATATATCCCACATAGTGATCCAGATGTAAGAACGCTTGATGACAAAGTGTTCTCAGTTATACAACAGTCGTACCTACATAGGGTGGTGAGAAGAACCCCTGTTTTTCCCTATATTGAATTCCTGAGGTGGCTCATCTTCCACACAAACATACATAAATGTTTGATCAACGATGAAAATGGTGGGTGTGTTGGATTGTTCTTACCAGTGGAAGTTCAGAAATACTACAAGCTTAGAGATCCCGAGGAGCGGCTAAACACATATTTTGTCATGAAGTTCTACGAATGCCATGACACCAACCAGGTGATGGACTCATGGTGGAGGGAGGACAAAAAATACACCAACCGAAGCACTGGTTGGTATGCAACGGCCAATTTGAGGGATCCATGCATCTATTTGATGGCTCTCATATATCAATTATATGGAGAGAAGGACTGCTCCATATTTTCAGAAGCATGGATGCCCTTGGCTTACACATGGGTGATCTCCGGGAGCAATTTCAACTAGGGAGCAATAATTTCTAAACAAATAAGCATATGTATACAATAGGCTCAGACACCTAAGGAAGGAGAGACACCATTTTTCTACATGGATTCATATTTTCTTGATGTCATGTGCGCCAGAAACATCTTCGCGGGCATGAATCTGAGTTGGCATGTCCCAGAG
>SNQJ01S0215210.1:4886-15585 GCA_010110895.2 Picea sitchensis
TTAAACTATTCAATATGATAAAATTATTTTAATCTAACTTGTTGATAGGTCTCATTGAATTGAATCAATATTACATGGTCACACACTTATCAAATTCGATGGTTGAAGAATTCAAAAATTTGGCATCTATGTTCAATTCAGTCGCTAATAAGCCAAATTTTATTCGATACAGGCTAAGTCTTCCATTTGATTTTGTGGTCATTCGTTTTGGTGCCGAATCAGTGTAGGAATTTAGTTAACTTGTTAGTCCATTTACTGCACTAGATGTAGCAGGTTTCCAACAAAATAATAAGAAGAATGTTAAGAACCCGAATAGATCTATAAATATAATCACCATAAATATTGAATACACAATATATCCACAAAGAAAGATAGAAGAAACCACACTATATTATTACCAAACCCTTGAGGTAGGGCAACACCATACAATGGATCTTATTATGGAAGGGATCCTCTCCTGTTCACTTGCCTCTTCGAGGGGGCATCCTCCTATTGAGCTATCGCTCCAAATACAATACTCTCTTCATATCACATTAAATTGCTTAAACATCTTTATATAGTGGTACTATCACCTAAGAATATTTTAGAGGAGGAATCTTCTAGAAGTAGACCTTTCTAAGAAGTCCTCTTACATTTATTATATCTAACTACCCATTTGTTATATCTAACTACCATAGTGGGCCTTATTTAATAATATAGTGGACCTAGTCCACCTTACATTGAATGGCCTCCATTATTATCACTATGGGCCCTCTAGGCCCCCACTACTACCTCTCTAGCTACCTAACATTCCATCCCCCTTATGAAAGTGTTGTCTTCAACGCTTGATGTACAACCATATACCAGGGTCTCATGGATATGTATGGAACACAATGTTGCAGTAGACTAGAGAACCATGGTCCCATTGAGAAATGTAAGACACCATGCTGAAGTAGTCCAACCACCATTGTAAACCAGGGTCCCATGTCCAATTTCTCATGTGAACCGCACATGGAAGATATCGACACCCAATAACCAACTCAAAATGATGCTCCAAAGATTGACACATGTCATGTGGATCCAAATAAGAAGATCCATCCACATAGTGGAAAATGGTCATAGTAGAATCTAGAAGGAATAATATCATTGTAGAATATGCAGGATGGCCGTTGGTAATAATCATAGACTCTCAATTTGTCACATTGATACTCTCTACAGAAGGTGGATTAGAGTTATCAAATAAAATATGAAAGTGGTTGTCATCCTAGAAATGACAACTATCCATATACCAATAATCGCAATCGGCCTTCAAATGATACCAAGCATATATTTATTGATTATATTCATCTCTGATGTCCATCATAATAAATCTCTCTTGCATGATATCCGATGAATCTTGAATACTACGAAAATTATCATTGAGGTAGTTTCTAAGACCATCCAATTTGACATCCAATGTGTCATACAATTGGGATTTAAATGCTTCAGTAATTTGTAGAATTTAATTGAGGTTTTGAGAGGGAATAGCCATCTGAGCACCCTATGAACTCTTTAGTCCCACATCCATCATGAAAAAACCCCAAAATTAGAACAATAAGTTACGGCAGAAAATTGCGTTTTTTTTTGGAAAAACACTAAAAAATTGTTGAATTTAAAATGTTCATAACTTCACTTCCCGAACTACGTTTTGGCTGATTTGTTTTTTGAATTTGGGTGAATTTGTGAGAGGAAATAATATATGTAATTTTTGGGGGAAAATTCGGCCTCCATCTGCTACAAAAATAAAAATAAAAAATAGTGTCGTCGTCCGCAGAAAAAACCCTGAAAATTTGCAGATTTTAAAACTTCAATATCTTGACTTCTCGAACTCCGTTTCAGAAGATTTGTTTTTTCAAATTGGGTTTTTTTATGAGAGGAACTCATATATAGAACCTGTTTTACAAATTTAGCATATAAGTATTCTGAAAAATTCTGTAATGTCGCGGCCCTCTTTTTTTTTTTGAAAACAAAATCTGCAAAAATAAAAAATATTTTCCCACAATGTTTGTCAAGGAAAGTTCTTTGATACCACTTGTTAAGAACCTGAATAGATATACAAATATAATCACCACAAATACCAAATACACAATATATCCACAAAGCAAGATATAATAAACCACACTATATTATTACCAAACCCTTGAGGTAGGGCAACACCATACAATGGATCATATTATGGAAGGGATCCTCTCATGTTCACTTGCCTCTTCAAGGGACCATCCTTCTATTGAGATACCACTCCAAATACAATACTCTCTTCATATCACATTACATTTCTTGAACCTCTTTATATAGTGCTACTATCACCTAAGAATATTCTAGAGGAGGAATCTTCTAGAATTAGAACTTCTAAGAAGCCCTCTTACATTTATTATATATAACTACCCATTTATTTTATATAACTACCATAGTGGGCCTTATTTAATAATATAGTGGACCTAGTCCACCTTACATTGAATGGCCTCCATTATTATCACTATGGGCCCTCTAGGCCCCCAATACTACTTCTCTAGCTACCTAACAAAGAAGCATAGGAAAAAGAAGAAGAAAAAGCAAGAGAGGAGCTCCCCAATACGAGATAGGTGTATTAGACCATGATTTCCTACGAAATTCTCTATTCACGTATTTTTCATCCCATGTCAAGAAATCCCACTAACTCACACTCATGGAGGGGTCGTGAATGGACAAATTTATTTTGTTACAACATCTAGATCATGGATTGATAACCAACATGGTTTGGGGAGTGATTATTGTTATCTTACACTACTATTTTTCTTGGCATAGAATAACAATAGTAATAAGATGAAAGCAATTCTCAAGAATTCTTTACCTTTCTTAAACCTTAGTACCCCTGTCTCAGACAACAATCTCAAGCAAGATGAATGATAATCAAATGTTTGTTTGTAGCAAGATCTGTTGGAATCCAATCCATTTCCTTTAAGAATTGTAATACCCCCAAGTTGAAGCCCAAGTTGTAAATTTACATACGTTTTATATGTTGGTGAAACAAGATGCTTGGGCTAGAGTGACTATGTATATATATGTTTAGTGCTAGAGTGTCTTTGTGATATAAGGTTGGTGAGCCAAGCTTTGTAAATTGTATCACACTCGGATATATTAATAAAATAGATCATTGTTGCAGACCAAGTAAAACAAAAGAGTATGGGGGCATAGGAATCTATGAGAGGGAAAGGGGGCTAGGATTTAAGGAAAAGTGGTTAAGTCAAGGGTGGCTTTAGCCAAGGGAATATAATAATATATTCCTAAATTCATAAGTATTTATGATATGATTTTACCCTAAGTTCCTAAGTGGTGGAATGAATTACCAAGTGGAGGAAAATGTAGTTCCTTGAGTGCTATGTGTCAATATAGGAACATGCAAGTACAATTTTTGTTTTTGGTGGAAAGCACATCCATTATACCATTCCATTCCATCATTCTTACCATTGCTTTGAGAGGGGGATCAAGGAATCCACTATAACCTTGTAAGTACTTCATGGTTTGGGTTTGAAGAAGCATGTTTTCAAGCATGTGGATCCTTTTCCTTGAGTGAGATAATTGTTGGGAATATGTTTCCCCATGTGTTGGCACAGTGGGTGCTCGTAATGATTTGAGAGTAGTCTTTTGTTCCAAGTTCCATAAATCTCAAAGACTTTCTAGTTGGCCTATTGTTGGAGCCTTAATATTTATTTACTTGCAATGATTTCTCTTAATGATTTTCAAATACCAAAATAACATTTTAAAGAAATTTAAGTAATCCCTTATTTTATTTTTTATATATTTTTAAGTTTTTATAAAACTATTTTTATTTCAATGGATGTTAACTATGGTCCATCATATATGAAATATTTTTTTCCATGAGCAAAGTTATTATGTGAACTATTTTTTTCTATAAGCATGATCTTATTATGAAGTTATTATGTGAACTATTTTTTTCCATGAGAATGAGCTTAGGGTAAAATCATGAAGTTGGGTAACACTTTTGTGAGAATCGGGTCTCCAAAATTCGTAGAGACCTTTTTTCAGCCAAACTAATACTTCTTTCGGCCAAAAGTCCTATTTTTCGACTGAAATATGTTTCATCCAAACCTTTGAAAATCAAATCAAACGGTATCATGACGATGCCCTCGATTTTCAGGTAAAATTTTAGCCGGACGGATTTTTTTTCATCTGGTAACATCTTTTTGGACGAAAGATATTTAAACGGACATAATCTTTCAGTTGAAAGCACCTTTCGGCCAAAAAAAGGTTTATGTATTACCCGCACATCGTTCCTATCACAGTTTTCCCAAATTTTTTGTTAGTTGATAGCGCTAGGTGATAGTGTTTGGTGTTGGAGATAGCCCTAGGTGATAGTGTTTGGTGTTGGTGATAGTGTTGCACGTCGTTTTTGCAGGCAGCCAGATGGTCGGATGTTGGTGCTGCGAGCCAGTGGACGTTGGTGGTGTGGGCGTTCAGTCCATGTACATTTAGAGTAGTAAATTTGAATTGAAATTGTTAGTTAAAATTTAGATTTTAGATTTTAAAATTGTTTGTTACAATTTAGATTTTAAGTTTATGTATAGATTCTTGAGAGGGTCGTATTTGGCCTTGTCCATGTACAGGGACATGCCCGAATTCGGGCTTGTGCCTGTACATGGAAAGGGCCGAATACGGCCCGATCAAAAATCTATACATAAATTTAAAATCTATACAGGTACATTTAGAGTAGTAAATTTAATTTGAAATTGTTAGTTAAAATTGTTAGTTAACTAAATTGTTAGTTAAAATTTAGATTTTAGATTTTTAAACTTGTTAGTTACAATTTAGATTTTAACTTTATGTATAGATTGTTGACAGGGTCATATTCGTCCCTGTCCATGTACACAGACAGGCCCGAATTAGGAGTTGTCCCTGTACATGGACAAGGTTGTTCCCTATGAACGTTATTTTATTACATAGAATAGGTTCTTAGTGTTGAACATAGTAGTATCACACAAGTCATTATCTTAATGAACATGCTTACTATAGCTATAGTGTATAGAGAATCACAACATATGGGAACAGTTCTATCATATGCTTATTTTAAATATTATTTTACATAACTATTATACAACCCTTTATAAAAAGCAGTAATGTTTATCCTGTATGTATAATCAATGTTATTACTTTACCTTGTTACAACTGATGATCAGTGTGTCCTATGTTATGGAATTGAACCATAGCTAATATGAGCTTTGTGTCCTATGTTATGATAAGCTAAGCGTGTTTTATCTATCATATTATATAGAAGTAATGCACTTGTATAATATGTGTCATAATCGTTTCAACTCCAACTAAGCAGCTTAGATATGATTAGGGTGATTACGTATGATTAAACCAATAGTTTTATGCTTGTACTATTAGTAATATATAGTACTCGTAATTATGACTCAATCTACTATGTTCCCCTATTCAACTAGTAATCCAATAGTGTTTTCTAATCACATTCATTGCTCTTTGTCGAACCATGTTGATTTCCTATAAGCTATAGGGTAAGTAACTACCTCATAACCAAAGTGATATCTAACCCTTGTTCAACCCTATGCTTTGATCTTGTATGAGATGATTTATAAGTAAACACCAAATATGGAGAGGACAATGATTGCCATTATATCAATAAAAATGAGATGTAACTAAGCTTATATCCCACTTTCACCCTTGTTATGTACTAGTTAAAGTGATCAAACACACGTGTTCTTTAAGAAGTTATAATAATTTGTTTACTATGTTCTTACTACTATACCTCATACTCCAATACCATCTTATGGAAAACAGTATTGTAATCATTATACTATATGTGATTAATAGTACGTAATATATGTAATTATGCTAGCTTCACTAAAAAATGATTAGGTCTCATAAGTAGATCCATAATAGCTAAGTATACCCTATCTACTTTGAACATCATGGGTTTGATTCATAATATGTGTTATGGATATATAGTATATTACAAGGAGTGTATTGTGTGTACTATAATTACCTTGGATTACATTGAGCTTATGTAAAAATGGTGTACATAATAAGTAAAGAGATATGTGTTATAAACAGGTCCATAGGGTTACATTTAACCTTTTTTTATACAGAGTTAATGTATGTGTTCTATATTATTATGAAAACACTTATTTGATAATCAACTTCATAGTGATTACAGCTTACATATCACAGATTTTAGATTTTAGATTAAATATTTTAGATTTTAGATTTTAGTATTAAATTGTTAGTTAGATTTTAGATTTTAGATTTTATAGTCTTAGAGTATTGACAGGGTCGTATTCGACCCTATACATGTATAGATACATGCTCGAATAAGGGTATGTCCCTATACATGGACAGGGCCAAATATGGCCTTGTCCATGTTCAAGGACATGCCTGAATTTGGACTTGTCCCTGTACATGGATAGGGTCGAATATGTCCATGTCCATGTTTAGGGACATGCCCAAATTTGGGCATGTCCCTGTACATGGAAAGGGAAATTTGGGCATGTCCCTCTACATGGACAGGGCCAAATATAGCCATGTTCCTGTACATGGACAGGGTCGAATATGTTAAGCATTGCATGTTTGTTGTATCTATCTGCGCATTGCTTAGACGATAAATTTAAATTTTATGATTTAAATGGTTAGTATTAGTATTAAATTGTTGGTTATATTTTAGACTTTAAATTTTATAGTGATAGAGTGTTGACATGGTCATATTCACCCTTGTCCATGTACATGGACAGGCCTGAATTTGGGCTTGTCCCCGTACATGGACAGGGTTGAATATGGTCCTCTCCATGTATAGGTACGGGCCCGAGTTCGAGCCTTTCCCTGTACATGGATTGGGCCATATTTGGCCCTATCCATGTATAGACACAAGCTCGAATTTGAGCATTTCCCTATACATGGACAGGGCCAAATATGGGCTTGGCCATGTACAAGGACTGGCCTAAATTTGGGTCTATCCATGTACATGGTCAAGGCCGAATATGGCCGTGTCCATGTACAAATATAGGCTTGAATTCAGGCCTATCCTTGTACATGGACAGGGTTGAATATGGCCATATCCATGTACAGAGACATGCCTAAATGATACCCTACATTACCAGAACTATACCTCAAAAGAGTAAATATCGTTACGTCACAGTGAGAGTGTAATTAGTTTATATTTTAATCAGTTAAATCTCAAATAGAGTTTTGGTTTTGGAATTAAATTTATATATGTTTATGCACCAGCAGAGTATACTATTATTTTTTATAAAATTCAGTTTATATTTTAATCAGTTTATATTTTATTCAGTTTAATCTAAAATACAGTTTTGGTTTTGGCATTAAGTATAAATATGTTTATGCAAGTGCAGAGTTTATTGTTATTTTTTATAAAATTCAGTTTATATGTTAATCAGTTTATATGAATGAAATGTTGGCCCATATATGTTTTGGAGGCAACATCCATGTACTGTAAACAATAATATTGTTCCATTTTAATATGTTACATTTTCTTCAAACTAAATTCATTTGAATAAAAAATATATAAATGTAATCCTTTCCTATATATTTGGGAGGCTACATCCATGTATAAACCAAACTTGATTTTCCACAATATGAACAATATATGATGGAGACAATACCTCCTATAAAATAATAATTTATGAACACAATAGGATGCAGACACAATAGAGTAAAAACAAAGACACAACAACACCTAGACCATATCACACAAAGACAAGTAGAGGTATAATATGCTTATCAGATGGGATGACAGGGCCGAATTCGGCCCTTTCCATGTACAGGGATACGCTCAAATTCGAGCATGTCCCTGTACATGGACATGGTCGAATATGGCCATGTCCATGTATAGGGACATGCTCGGATTTGGGCATGTCCTTGTACATGGACATGGTCTAATATGGCCCTGTCCATGTATAGATATGGGATTGAATTTAGGTCTTTCCATGTACATGGACAAGGCCATATTTCGGTTGACGTTGGTGCTGAGGGCGGGAAGACGTTGGTGTTTTGGGTGTTTAGTTTAGAATAATTTTAAATTTTAAGATTTAAATAGTTAGTGTTAGTATTAAATTGTAAGTGTTATTCATACAAATGAAAAACAAATACAAATAAGTAGTCAACCAACCAACTAATGAAAACAACAACACCTAGAACATATCATCCACATACAAGTAGAGGTACCATCTACTTATCAGATGGGATGATAGGGCAGAATATTCCCCTACCCATGTACAGGGACATGCTCGAATTAAGGCATGTCCCTATACATGGATAGGGTCGTATTCAACCATGTCCATGTACAGAGACAAGACTAAATTCATGCTTGTCCCTTTACATGGACAAGGTTGTGTTTGGTCGTGCAGGTGGGTGGTCCAGGTAATTTTTAGTTTAAAATTGTTATACTATTAATTTCACTATTTTAGAAGGTTGACGAGGCCATATTCGACCCTATCCATATACAGGGACAGGCCTGAATTTATCTGAGTTGCATGATATTCACATGCTTAAAATTGAGAAAGACTCTCAAGGGCCCTAATGAAATTCAAAATAAGATTTAGAGGGTGCAGTTCTGAACAGTTGCTCAAAATATACAAAACAATTATAGCTTAGTATGTGTTTAAGGAGTTTCTCTCCCTGCCCTGTAACACCATTTTATGGATCCTTCATATAAATATAGTTGCATGCAATTAATGCCTACTAAGTCAACTTAGGGATTATGGTTTACCAAATTGCGTTTTTCTATGAAATGAATAGTTGTCATAGCACAACATAAAAATGAGTACAAAAACAAAGATAATTTGAAACAATAAGGACAATCGTATTGCTAATTAAATGACATCTATATCACTCATTAAATGACATGCATAACCATACTAAACATTTAGATTAAAGAACAACAAATTTATAAAATAAATAGCGTCCATACTAGACTTTAATAGCAGTTGTATAGCACAATAATAACAACTATAGTATACATTAATAACATATGTACTTTGTCTATATAGAAAGTTGTAATATTCACTGAAAATGACAGTTCAATTATTTCAGAAAACCAACCTTCATCAATGCTAGCATTTTCCCTGCATTTTTTATAGCTAAACCTTGAAAACTAGGCATTTAGACTATTATAAAATTTAAATAGAGCTTATGGGTGCCATTATTCCCATCATATTCACACTTTTATCACTTTACTCTATAATTACAGTACCCAAATGCAGTAAACTCCCATGATAAAAGAAACCAATATTCACTAATAAATGCATAAAATGCCCCATTATAAATGCAGCAGATGAATGCAGTAAATTCCTATGATAAAACCATCCAATATTCACCAATAAATGAATCAAATGCCACATTATAAATGAAGCGAAATTTCCATTACAAATCTACCACCTCTCTCTCTCTCTCTTATTAGTTGAGGTCCTATCTCATAGATGCAGAAGTTTCAGTCCTAAATATTGTCATTTCATATTTCACAAATCTACCTAAGAAGATTCACCTAATAAATGTAGGAAAACCAACCCCAATCATGGTTGGAAAGTTGGACCACCTTTGTTCGGAATGTTCTTTTCCAGTCTCAGGGTGTCCCTTAGAGGTTGTATGTTGCCAACAAAATGACCCTGTCCATGTACAAGGATGAGCCCAAATTTGGGCCTCTCCCTATACATGGACAAGGACGTATTCGACCTTGTCAACCTCTTCCTAAGGTTGAGTTCAAATATGGCCCTGTCCATGTACAAACAATCCCTGTTCAGTTAAATACTTATACATTTAGTTTGGAAATCCGAAGGTTAGTTATGAATTATAATGGACTCTTTGATGCAAAAAAATTATATTTTAGATTGTATTTGTGCATTTAAATTTGCATTATGTACTTTACTTTTGCTTAAAATTCATTCTTTCTTTGAAAATTTGAATGTCACTTACTTCACACATCACATAAATTCAAATATGAAAACTTTGATTAGTGTGGGTTTTTTGTTTTTTGGTTTATTTCTCTTTTGGTTAAGTACCAAGTTGAGATAATGTGAAATTTGTTCTTTCTCACGATGGTCCATGAGACGTATGAGTAGTTAAGAAGAGGGTGATCACATTATTGATCTTCCTTTGGTTTTTTGGTTTATTTTGTTTTTGGTTAAGTACCAAGTTGAGATAATGTGTGATTTTTTTCTCTCCTGGGATGGTCCATGAGACCTAGGAGTAGCTAAGAAGAGCATCATCACATTATTGATCTTCCTTTAATGATGGGATGATAAAATCTTATAATTAAATATCATGAGAATCATGTGGACATTTTTCCATTAAAGAAGAACTTAATTGTTGACTATGTCTTGAAATCACCGTTTCTTGAATTACGCCCCCTTTAATTGTTGTGTGGGTTTTTGGTTTTGTGCTTTACCTAAAGAAAGTTATCTGCCTTGAATTTGGAAGAATTTAATTGTTGACTTTGTGTTGAAACCACCCTTGCTTGAGTTATGCCCCCCTTAATTGTTGTGTGGGTTTTTGGTTTTGTTCTTTTCTTTTTCCTAAAGAAAGTTAGCTACCTTGACTTTGGATCCCTTCTCTTGACTTGTTTTTTTTCTTGTTGATTTTTATGATTTAACAATAAATATTTTATGTTATAAACTATTATTTGTTTAAATTATTTAATTATGTGGCTACAACCCCT
>SNQJ01S0215211.1:0-15585 GCA_010110895.2 Picea sitchensis
ATCAGTTAGACGGATGATCAATGGACAGAAATTTCCCAGATGGAAAATGGTCCAGGACATTTATTCTTCTAGGACATATGTCCAGACTCCAGATTAGAAGAATGGTTCTTGTGTCACTCTATGGAGTGAGTGACTTATCCAGCATCATGTCTGATTACTCAGATGGAGTATGGTTGCAGCTGATAACATTGATGGTAATGATGGTGCTCATGATCTAGTCATGAGATAGTCTATACGACTATGTTGATGCCACCAGGCGAATAGTATGTTTGTGCTCAAGACCATTACCTTCAATACCTCCCTAGCTAAGAGGGAGTGTTGATATTATGGTAGCAGCGGGAGGTATTTACCTCCACGTGTAAACCTGACGAGAATAGAATATTCTGAGAAGCAAGAAAAAACCCTAATTAGTTGGTTAATAACCCTAGAAGACAAGTCGACTCAAGAGGATAACTTGTATTAGGTTATTAGCCTCCAAGAGAAGAAGTCCGCTAAAGGAAATATTATATAGTAAGTAAATAGGCACCCAGAATGAGAAGTCGGCCCAGGCAATTTACCAGATTTAGTATAAATACAGGAGGGCAGTCTTCATTCTAGCATGCAATCTCAAAATTGCAGAAGGAGCACTTGTGCGCACTACAGTTGGCCTGTTTGTGCGCAAGTTTGGAGGAGAGTTGGCGTTGCAGCTGCTGCAGCTAGCAGATTTCGGTTTTGGCTTGGACTATCTCTTAGTTATGCTTTGCACTCTCTGATCAGCTCTTGTTACTCTTGCTTGGTGCGCTATTCTTGGAGAAAGATGTGCCACCCTTTGTTTGGCTATCTAGCCTAGGGTTTGCTTCCATAATGATTCCCTGTCAAGGTTAAGGTGCTCGAGGGTGGCTTCGACCTATGGTTGGGTGACAATAGTGATATTGTCTATGGTTAAACGAGCACATCCATCATATTCTAACACAGGGAAGCACCCAATAGCAACCCTTTTCCCGAGGATGACCTAGTTAGTAGGAAACCATGCCACCCACCAAGGTGAAACTAGGCAAAAGGTATAATTTCCAAGCAAACGTTCCATAATTAAGAAATGACTCTTTGCAACATGTTCAAATGCTTCAAATATTAAAGTGACACTTACCACGATACTGGACTTGTTACCTCATGAAGCAAGACCTGTTGTCTTTTTGAAGCCATGTTGATGTAGTGGGCGTTGCTCTGTTGCAATGATGACGATGGTGAACTGTGGTGAAATGGAAAATCTCTGTGGGCTATGCTATGCATTGGGCTCTCGGCACTCCATGTCTGCTACTTGTGTGCCTTGAGACATCATCTCCTTAGTTACCCCTAGCCTGGGGGGGTAACACAGTGAATTATAGTTAGGATTAGTGTTATTAAAACCAGCCTGGTCCGGCAAAACCGGTCGGCCAGACCGGCAAAACCGGTCGGCCAGACCGGCCTTTAGGGCAAAAACGGTCAGACCGGCAGTACAGAACCGTTTTTGGTCTGTTCCATACCGAACCGGCCTGTTCCGTACCAGAACCAACCAAAAACACTGAACCGGCCGGTTCCGTACTGGTACCGTACGACGCAATCAATGGGGCGGATTTCAAATTTTTTTAGGCAAAAAAATGAGTTTGGTTTGCTGTTTTCTCGTTTTTGTGCAGAAAGAGAAACAAATTATGTCTTTCTTGATTTGCATGCATTAGAAAAGCATAAAATATTCAAAATACAAAAAAAACAGCAATTAGTTTGCAGTTACAGCCATTAACAATAGCCATAACAGCCCGCTGTTCCTTATGTTTTCTGCATTTAAATTAAGCATCTTTAATTTAGACTTGCATTGGGTTGCATGCCTTACATAGTATAAAATTTCTGCATTGTTTTCTGTGCAATTTTCTAGCATTTTAGACAATTTCCACCTTGCTGTTTTCATATTATTATTGCAAATTTCAATCAAACAGCAAACTTTATTTGATTTAGGGTGCTATTTATTGTTCTTGTGTCAAGTGCCGACTCCTCAGATCAATTGGGGATACCCCCTAAGGTAGAGCCTCTTTATAGATGTATTTTTGTTCAGAGCTTCAGATATGTATTGCACTCGGTGCTATTTTGGTTATATGCACTCTTACTTGCTATATAAATGAGAATCTTTGCATATTTATGTATAAATGGTTTCGATTCGTATTGATGCACATGAATATATATGTTTTTTTCAAAATTTGAATATTTTATGTAGTTTTTGGTCGACTGGTTTTTTTGGTCCGGTTTTTTTCCAGTCCGGTCGGGTTTCACATTTTTGGGGTCGACCGGTCCGGTCCAGTTTTCGGTTCTGATCACATTGGTTAGGATTGATCACCAAGATTTATCATACTCCAAATTACAAGGACAATATGGAATTAATTATACAACATGTTGCTAACAGTCCATTCAAAATTAATTTAATATATAGAACTTGCGAAAATTAACTAACAATATAAATACTCATCATCTCCTCCCAATTACAAAGAAATTGTCCCTATCATGTACTGGAGATGGAAAAATGTGGCTCAAACATGGATTTAGAAACCCAAGTTGCCTTTTCTGCCAACCAATTACATCGTAATCTGCTTTCTCCTTGTAGTCTGTGTCCATGTTTGTAACAAAATAATAAAATATCCTTTGACAGTGGAGTTTAGAAACCTGGAATAATATCTTGTGAAAGTAACACGTATACCTCTTTGAAATGCAATGGCTCATATAATTTGAAGTGATTAACATTAACAACATCATGAATACCAAGTGCGCTAGAATGTCAAGGTGGAAAGCATTTGGACCAATAGCTAGGACACATATTTGATAGGTTTTAACTAGACATGATGCTACTAATTCTTTAACTTTTGCCTCGCACACTGTAACCAGACATTATCTGTGACCTAAAAATGATATTGAGTAAGATAACTATTTTGAAGATAATTGTATCGCCTCCTTGAGGTAAATCTCCTTAACATCGATATGTGTCCGTGCAAAATGCTAATGATGTATGCATTGCAGTAACAGTCCAAGTTTAATAAAGTGATTTAATGTGTAATAGGATCAAATTATGCTAGTTAACCAATAGATTAATAAGATGCTATTGGTGATGGTATCAAATAGGTAGCACAACTGCCTAATGTATGAAATATAAGATGATCTACCTCATTGTACTAGATGACTCTATTTGAATACAATATCATATACCACATCTCCCAAGTATTTGTATTCACATTTTCCACATGGTATCAAAAGAAACATATTGGTTCTGGAGCATGTGAGGAATAGAGTTTGAGTTTCAAGGACGTCCTTGACGAGAGCAAGACTCAGAGTTCCTTGGCCATGTTATCCCCGTTTTCTAGGGATAACTAGGAATCATGTCTCGAAATTACAGTCCCTAGACATGGAGTACCGAGAGCCATATTGACTTGAGGTTGGCCCTGTAGGGTCCATCTTTCTTCTTCTTTGTCATATTTTTCCTGTTAGCGGTAGCAGTTTCCATCACCGCCGGCTTGGACGTATCGGAAGACTCTTGCTCCATGAGGAGTAGTGGTCCGAGGGTATCATGGTATGTGTGTGAGTCATCACTAACCTTTAGATGTATGCATCAAATTCCTTTATTTCTAACGGCCTTGGATCTTACATTAACCCACTTGACCATGGTTGGGGGATTGACGAGGGTAACCTAGCAAGCTTGTACCAATAGGTTTCGGTTAGCCAGGGGGATTTTGAAGGGGCCATCGTCCGGCTCCTTCATGTCCATCACTCTTACATCATATCTCTCCCTCCTCGCCCCATTCCCTAGATCCGAACATTAGGATGAGTATGTTTGTGGGGTTACACCTTATCTCGTGGGAAGAAGGGCTAAAGGCCCGGAAGGTAAGCGGTGATGTAAAAGACAAAAGCCATAAAAAATGAAACCTAGAGATGTCACCATGAGAGTTCCCGAAAAGAACAATAAAAACCTCTGACCAAGAAATAAGAGGGACCTCAAGAAAAATAACAAAACAAGACCTAGCTAAGAGGATGGGGGGTCTCATCCACGAGCGATACATTTATGTTCATCAGGTACCTAGCGGTGTAACATGCCATTATATATGGTTACCATGAGCGGTGACCTTTGGTTACATTACTTAAGGAAAGGGGTCGTCACGAGCCCGTACTTATCATCTAAGTGCTTGTGGGTAACAACACAGCCATTTTGGTCAACATGCCAAGGTAGTTTCCTCTAGTTGGACCTTGAAATAAATAAAGAAAAGCAATAAAGAAAAGAGAAGAATAAAGGCAATAAAGGGCTTGGAAAGGGTGCATCCATGGCTGGTCTGTTCACCTTCTACAAAGGCACCCGCAGGTAATATCATGCATCTCTATCTTTCACTCTACCCATTTTTTTGGACATCCCTTGACCACATCACCTCATGTTACATACATTTGGATGAGTATCCTCACGGAAACTTTCCTTCTCCCTATGGATGTTGGCCAATAAATTGATGCTTTCTTGATTTGTATAATAGATCATTGTAATGTCTTTGAGCGGAATTTGGATGATATATATAGGGGGTTTAATAAAATTTTGTTAAGAATTAATGATGAAATATAACTGATTGTCATTTACTACAATTACGCTGACTAATGAGCCATGGAAGTGAGGTGCGTGTCGCCGAGGACCAGCGGCAGGGCCAGGTACAAGTTGGACCGATACACATATAGGAGATGATTAGTTAGGACCTCCATGGAGTGAAAAGAGCCCATCGGATGGTTGTTGGAACCCCATGGAGGCGAGAGCAGACTGATGATTGAATGAACCTTTATGCATTGAAGAGGAGAGGAGGGCGTTCCACCCGGGACACTGGGTTTAGTGACCCGAGGGGGTTTGACCCACTTGAGATGGAATGTTTTCCCCTTGATGACGGGGCGTCACGGGGTGTGCGGCCGTGCAGTTTGGCTGGAGACGGTGGCACATGTGGCGACTTAAGAACTGAGGCTGGGCAACTTCGGATGTTGGACCTTTAAGGGCCCAACATCTCCTAAGAAGAGCTTGGCGTCTCATGTTCTGTGTTTTGCCTTGATTGTAAAATTGTTGCAGAATCCACGGTTTTAGCCTCTGTGGCTATTTTAATGACCTAATTTTAGAATAAAGGTCATAATACACTATAAATTGAGGGATATTTTTCATTCATTTGGACATAACACATCACTCACTCTAGTGAGAGTGCGATTTTTACACCCTATTAGGGTTGTGGCTATTACAGGGAGGCGCACTTGTTTGGAGAGGTGATTTTTGGTAATTTATGAATTGTTTTTCTTGAAGGAAGGTTTACAATACTAGGGTTTGCATGTTATTTTTCTTGATGATTTGTAAGTATTTTTTCTGCAAAACACAACGTTGAATGGTTGTAGTTTAATTCTTGCATTCTATTTATATATATATACATTGTTGAATCAAAACCCTAGAGGGAAAAACACACAAGTGATTCGTTGTCTCATGATACTGATAGAAAGAGCAACGACCATTGAAGAAGAAGAAGAGAGCACAGCCATTGCTACACTAATTCTATCTGCTTCCCTTAAGCTAGCCATACCATTAAAATTCAAGAGGAAGAGATCCGGGCCTAGGTTTTCTACACTTAGGGCCGTTTTTTTATTTTAGGGTTTGATGAAGAGCCTTGCCTTTGCAACACTCTCCCTACTTTAAACTCTCTTGTCTTGATTTGGTTTGTCTTTGAGCTAGCCGTTTGGCCGGGGAAGGAGGAAACCCACGAGGCCTTGCTTAAGCAACTTCCGGGTGAGCCTCTCTCCCCTAAGTTGCATTTTCAAAGCCACGCCATTCGCGACACTTTGAAACCTTTCCTCTTGTCCTTTAAATCGTCCCCTTCAACTTGGCGTCCTTCATCTTTTGACTCTCCATAACCCTGACAGTCTTTAGCCTCCTACGTTGAAGTGATAGTGGTTGAAACAACTCTCAAAACTTTGAATTTTGAAACCCTAACTAACAAACTAACCCTAACTGGGCGTCATAGTTAGTTATCTATCTGTGCCAATAAATAATGATAATAAGCAATTGGATGATGGTCAAAGGCATTTATTGAGTGAATGATTGATTGGATATATTGTTTTCTTGCATCATCTCAATAGTTATTGGTGAATTGATATTTTTACATTGCTATATTGACAAAGCGTTGATCTCATTACTATATGTTGTTTCATTGCTTATATAATTGTCGGATAGTCGCGGAAGTACCAACCCTTTGAGTTACCAGCACGCATGTCTTATGTATTGTATTGTTGTTGTCTTGTTCAGGGAGAATTATTTTTCATTTTGACGCCGCTACATTTATTGGGTGATTAGCGGACTTCCGACCTTGGTGGTAGCTTTGTGGGGAGGAGCTTTTCCCTTGACTTTTATGCTTTAACCTCTTCAAAACCCAGTTAAGGGGGCGTCTCCCAGGAGTTAACCTCTAAATGAAGAACCTCATTGAGGAATTTGACATTAGATTGCAGGAAGGTTCGATTAATACCGATTCAGCCTCAATCCTTTATGCCTGACCTAGCTACAAAGCTGATGCGATGCGGTACCACAAGGGTATGTCATGCATACACATTTATTATTAAAGGGTTTTTAATTTTTCTAATGGTTATACTTCAAAGAAATTTTATTGAAGAAACTTTAGAGAAATTTTATTGAAAAGTAAGTAACAAAATACATGGGAAAGAGCACAATGACCATACCCAACGACAAGAAGAATACATACAATAGTGCGAACCCAAGAAGAAGAATGTCTGACCATAACCTGCAGCAAGAATTTCAAAGACAAGCACCTAACTGTAGAGGTTCCCCTGACCAGACATAACTAGAAAGAAGATGCAGCCATAAAACAGAAGACAAAGAAACCATATGCTCAAAACATACCAGAGAAGATGCCATACCCATGAAGCACATATACGGCCATAAGACATACAGAAAGAAGACACATGATAGAAAAATCATAAGAAAAGATCCCAAAAGATAGAGAACAATTCAAAGCAAAGGTGCAGGCAGGTGAAAGAAAAACTCGAACCTGTACATGACTAAGTCAATTTTATTTTAAATACCTAAAACCTAATTTTTTAACTTTTAAACCCTACCAAAACACTATAAAGAGACCCCCTCTATTTGCTTCATACCTCTCTCATTGCCTAGAAAAAAACTATAAAGAGACCCCCCCTCTATTTGCCTCACACCTCTCTCATTGAGCATTTGGAGCTTTGGAGCAGCATTGGAGAGCAGTGATTTAGAGTGATCTTGGACCTTGTTTGGCAATTATCTTGGGCTGTTTGCAGTGGATTTGGCATCTAAGTCAAGAGGCTACAGCCCATCTTCATGCTTGGAAGAGTTGTGGACCAGATTGTTAAGTTTTGGTACCTTGGGAAGTGGTCCCCTGGTGTTATTGATGTGCCTAACACTAAAGGGGGAAAAGTAACCCTCCCTTACTTAACTTTATGCTATAAGGTCAAAGTGATTTTATGAACTCGTTAAATTCTAAAGTGACTTAGGGAACTTAAGTGAAGGGGGAGATTTAATCTCCACCCTTGATCTCAGAAAGCTAAGATCTAATCTTGGCCTTTGATTCCTAGGTCTAGCCTAATGAGATAACAAAAGCAAAAGCAAGAGGGAGAACGGGGCGCATTGTTCTCTTGAATGAGAAGAGTTGAGGAAAAGGAGAAGAGAAATTGTGAAGAAGTGAAGAAGAGGGCGCACTTGAGAAGAAGTGTGCACTTGAGGAGAAAGGGCACACTTGCTCTTGAGGAAAGGACACACTAGAACGGCGCATTTGCAGAGGAAGAAGGGCGCACAGCAGAGTTGGAGCTGGGTGCAAATTCCAAGGAAGGGGGTGCGCATTTCAAGGAGGGCTGGCTCAACTTTCAAGGAGTTTTTTGGCTGCTAAACTTGAGATAAGTTTGCTGTAGCAAATCAGTTTTCTCTGCTGTAATAATTCTTTAAGAGCTCCATAATAAATTCCTCTTCACTAGTTTTCCCCTTGGGGGTTTTTCCAGGGTCATGTTGAACAAAAATACTTGAGTTAAATTCTGTGGTATACATGATTTTATTATCAGCATTTAAGTGGAAAAGATCAGAGGTGTATCTCATGTTTTAATGACTGTTAAAAGACTAATTCTGGACAGCAAACTTTCCTTATTTTAAACCTTATAACAGAAGCATTAAATGAGCATTATATCAGTTCTTGAAGGCAGCAGTTAGTGACATTGAAACAGTTCCAACAGACCTGTTCTTAACAGCCTTCAGTACCTCGAAAATCTTCATGGTATCAGAGCCTAAGGGCACAAAAGAGATGGAATAAATTGCAAACAGTGGACAAAATTTTTTAACTCACCTTGACAGCAGAAATTCTTTGGTCATTTAGCATCAGTTGGCAACCATGTCAATTGGAGGGTTGAGGGTGGAGGATAGGCTAGCAGGATCTGGTAACTGGTCCCCATGGAAGGCTAGGATAGTTTTGATTTTGGAGGAGGGTGAGCTATGGGACATTGTAGAAAATCATGTGGTCCCTCCTACAGATTCAGTGCTCTTGGTTAAATTTAGGAAGAGAAACATCAAGACCAGGGACTATCCTAGATGCAGTCAAAGACCATATAATTCCTCATGTGTCTGGTAAGGACTTTGCATTTCAGATGTGGCAGTCCTTGTGTAGTCTTTACCAGAGCCCAAACCAAAATAGGAAGATGGTGCTCCAAGAGAAATTGAGGGGCACTAAGATGAGTAAGACTGATTTGGTCGCTTCATTCCTCACGAGGTTTTCACATATACGTGATGAGTTGGCAGCTATGGGGAGGTAGTGGATCCAGTAGAGTTGGTGAGGACAGCCTTAAATGGCTTCTCCAAACTATGGGAGTCATTTGTACGAGGCATTGTATCCAGAGAGCATATTCCTAGTTGGGAGAGGCTATGGGATAACTTTGTACAGAAGGAGCTCAGGATTGGCTCAGGATCTACTAGTCAGCAGCGTGGTGGGGATGATGATCAGGATCTTGCTCTTTCTGCAAAGGGCAAGAAGAAGACCAAGAAGGGTCCCAAGGGTGTGGCCAAGCAGCAACAGAAGGGAGGTGAGCAGTAGAAGGATCTGAGCAAAGTTAAATGCTTTGCTTGTAACAAGATGGGGCACTATGCTGGACAGTGTCCCAACAGGAAGAAGAAGCAGGGTGGTACAACAGCATCAATTGAGGAGGGTGAGTTCGCTTCTCAGTTTGAGAGGGAGATTTCCTTCCTTGTCAGTCTGTCTACAGTTGAGACACCATCCAGTGTATGGTACATAGACAGTGGAGCATCCAGTCATATGTCTGGTGTTAGAGAGCACTTTACTGATCTTAAAGTGTCAGGGGTAAAATTGGAGACAGTGATTGGGAATAACACCATAGTAAGGGCAGCTAAGCATGGCACAGTTTTCTTTCAAAGGGAGTTGAGGCCACTCATGGTGTTCAAGGACGTCTTGTATGTCCTTGGGCTGAAGAAGTACATGATATCAGTTTCCACCATTCAGGATAGGGGATTTGAGGTGTCTTTCCAAGGTAATCAGGTGCTCATTCACCCTAAGGGGTCTAGTATCACATCAGCAAGAGTGATTGGGGCTCATGAGGGGAAACTATACAGACTCATCTTTCATCCATTACATGCTTTGGCTAGTAGCAGCAGCAGCACTCAGTTGTGTGAGATGTGGCATAGGAGGATGGCTCACTTGCATCATGGAGCTTTGAGGGTGTTGAGGGAGATTGTGACAGAATTGCCACCGTTCGACAATGAGCATAGGAGGTTTGTAGGGGATGTGCTCTTCGAAAGTACACCAAGACTGTCTTTCCGAGCAGTGACAGTAGATCAGCTAGGATACTTGATTTGGTACACTCTGATGTGTGCGGGCCCATGTCATGAGTTTCCTTGGGTGGATGTGAGTACTATGTGACATTCATTAATGACCACTCCAGGAAGACCTGGATCTATTTCCTGAAGACCAAGAGTGAGGTCTTTAAGAGGTTCCAAGAGTTTAATGCTCTTGTGGAGAACCAAACAGGGAGAAAGATCAAGGTCTTGAGGTCGAACAATGGGGGTGAGTATACCTCCACAGATTTTAGAGACTTCTGCATCCAAGAGGGTATCAGAAGACAGTTGACCATTCCTTACAACCCCCAACAGAATCGGGTTGCCGAGAGGCAGAACAGGTCTATTGTTGGTGCAGTGAGATCTATATTGTATGATCATGGGTTACCATTTTTCTTATGTGCTGAGGCTTGCAATATTGCAGTGTATCTGCAGAACAGGAATCCACATAGAGCTATGTGGAGAAAGACTCATGAGGAGGCCTTCACTTGGAGGAGGCCAGATGTTGGACACCTTCGTATATTTGGGTGTCTGACTTTCTCTCATGTCCCTTCTGAGAAGAGGACAAAGTCGGATCCCACAGCAGAGAAGGGGATCCTAGTTGGATACAGTGAGGTCTCAAAGGCCTATCGGATCTACATCCCAACATTGAAGAGAGTTGTCCTGAGTAGAGATATTAGATTTGAGGAGGAAAGAGCCTTCAAGAGATCTTGTGAGTTGAAAGACAAGAGTTGAGGAGGTCCCATAGATACAGGATGATGCATCACAGGGGACACAGCCTCAGGTGTCTGGTACACCGAGTTCAGGGGTGATTGGTCCACCCTGTACAGCTACAGGATCACAGGTGTCTAGTACACAGACCATAGGTGCACGTGCTTCAGGATCTCAAACTTCTGTGGTGGGATCTATGGATGAGACCGAAGGGCATGAGGGTATTGCTCCATCGGAGGTTACTTTAGGGAAGAAGAAATCGAGATGGTTTCAAGAGACCTTGAAGGAAACCAAGGAGTATGTTGGTGAGCCCAAGAAGTTGATGAGAGAGAGCGAAGCACCAGAGAGGTTTAGTACCTACTTGGCCATGGTGACTAGCATCATAGATTCTGAGCCGACTACTTTTGAAGAGACAGCAGACCAACAGGTCTGGAGAGATGTCAAGCAGAAGGAGTATGATTCCATTATGCAGAATGATGTGTTGGAGGTGATGCCTAGACCAGAGGGGAATTCAGTGGTGACTTCCAGGTGGTTGTAAAAGATTAAGTATGTTGTAGATGGCAGCGCTGAGAAACACAAGGCTGGATTTGTGGCAAGAGGATTCTCTCAGGCTGAGAGGATTGACTATGATGAGACATTTGCACCAGTTGCAAGATATACTTCCATCAAGAGTATCATGGCCATTGTAGCAGAGATGGCTTGGAAGATCCATCAGATGAATGTGAAGACAACATTTCTGAATGGTCTTATAGAGGAGGAGGTATACATTGTGCAACCACAAGGGTTCGAGGTGTTCAGGAGAGAGTCCTGCATGTGCCTCTTGAAAAAGGCATTGTATGGTGTGAAGTGAGCTCCACAAGCTTGGTATTCCAGGATTGACTCTTACTTGTTGCAGATGGGCTTTGAGAAGAGTAAGGAAGATCTGAATCTCTATTACATTGTTTGTGGAGAGGATACTCTCATTCTTATCCTATATGTTGATGACTTGTTTATCACTCGAGCGGAGGAGCTCATCGTTGGTTGCAAGAGGGGTCTTGCTTCAAAATTTGAGATGAAGGGCATAAGATTGATGCATTATTTATTGGGGATGGAGGTTTGGCAGGAGGATGGGCATGTCTTTCTGGGACAAGCGAAGTATGCAGCAGATATTCTGAGCAGATTTCAAATGGAGGATTGCAAACCCATGTCGACACCTATGGTCACCAACTGGAGCAAGAATAGTGCTTCTGAGTCTGAGTTGGTGGATGCCACAAGATATCGTTTGTTTTGCTGTGAACACTCTCAGTTAGTATATGGTGGAGCCTAGGAGAGTGCACTGGATAGCAGCAAAACATGTTTTGAGGTATATAGTAGGGTCAATGGAGAGTTTGGACTACGTCAGAGGAGATGGGATCAGGTTGATTAGCTATACAGACTCAAACTGGGCAAGATGTGTAGTTGACAAGAAGAGCACTTCAAGGTGTTGTTTCGGGTTGGGATCAGCAGTTGTTTCCTGGTTCAGCCGGAAACAGAAGTCAGTGGCACTGAGTTCTGCTAAGGCAGAGTATATGGCAACTAGTCAGGCCAGCTGCGAGGCTATTTGGCTTCGCAAGTTATTGGTTGGTCTATTTGGTCATGAGTTGAGGCCTACAGTTATTCACTGTGATAATCAGAGTTGCATCAAGCTCTCTGAGAATCCAATCTTTCACAACAGGTGGAAGCACATAGAGATCAAAAACCACTTCATCTGTGATTGGGATCGGAGAGGAGCAGTTCAGCTTGAGTACATATCTATTGAAGAGCAGATTGTTGACATTCTCACGAAGTCTTTACCAAGGGGCAAGCATGTTTACTTCAGAGACAAGATGGGAATGGTGAAGAACACTTTCCTTAGTAAGAGGGAGTGTAAAGTTTTGGTACCTTGGGAAGTGGCCCCCTAGTGTTATTGATGTCCCTAACACTAAAGGGGAAAAAGTACCCCTCCCTTACTTAACTTTATGTTATAAAGTCAAAGTGACTTTATGAACTCATTAAATGCTAGAGTGACTTAGGGAACTTAAGTAAAGGGGGAGAATTAATCTCCACCGTTGATCTTAGAAAGCTAAGATCTAATATTGGCTTTTGATTCCTAGGTCTATCCTAATAAGATAGCAAAAGAAAAAGCAAGAGGGAGAAGGGGGTGCATTGTTCTCTTGGATGAGAAGAGTTGAGGAAGAGGAGAAGAGAAATTGTGGAGAAGTGAAGAAGAGAGCACACTTGAGAAGAGAGGCGCATTTGAGGAGAAAGGGCGCACTTGCTCTTGAGGAAAGGGCGCACTAGAAGGGTGCATTTGCAGAGGAGGGCACAAATTCCAAGGAAAGGGGTGCGCATTTGAAGGACGGTTGGCTCGACTTTCAAGGAGTTTTCTAGTTGCTAAACTTGAGATAAGTTTGGTGTAGCAAATCAGTTTTCTCTACTACAATAATTCTTTAAGAGCTCCATAATAAATTCCTCTTCACTAGTTTTCCCCTTCGGGGTTTTTCCAACGTCGTGTTGACTAAAAATACTTGTGTTAAATTCTGTGGTATGCATGTTTTTATTATCATCATTTAAGTGGAAAAGATTGGAGAGGTGTATCTCATGTTTCAATAATTGTTAAAAGACCAATTCTAGACAGCAAACTTTCCTTACTTTAAACCTTATAACAGCAGCATTAAATGAGCATGATATCAATTCTTGAAGGAAGCAGTTAGTGACATTGAAACAGTCCCAACAGACCTGTTCTTACCAGCCTTTAGTACCTCGAAAATCTTTACAGATTCTTGTGCCCACTATCCATTCTTCTCATTCCCAGGTATGTTAACAGTTAAATGATAAATCTGTCCCTGATTTTTTATCTCACTAAATTGTAGATTAAAAATCTGTCTTTATAGTTTTGTACATTCAGCCTTCTACATTTCTGCTCGTTTGAAGTTTGAAGTATGTACTATGAACTTTGCATATTAAGATAGGGTTTGCAATGTTCCATACTTGCAAATTTCTTTCCATTTAAATTTTACCACGGCCCTATTATCCCCAATTTGTGGGATAACTAAGGAGATGATGTCTCGAGGCCCTCGAGTTGTAGATATGGAGTGTCGAGAAACCACATCACTAGCAGTGTCCACTTGCACATACGAAAGCCCGCTCTATCACCACATTTAGGATCCTGTGTCAGCGCATCCACCACACCAACTAACTTCTTGAAGGCAGATGGGTCTTGCTCCATGCGGAAAAAGTGGTGATCACCCTAATATTTGAGGCATTTAAACATGTTGTATTTAAGCTTCTTTTGATTATAGAATGCCTACTTGTACATTATGGGGTTATCGTACCATTCCAAACCCTACTTACCAACTTCTGCTCATTACACTCCCAACATATTGTCTTCTTCTAGGCCCTTTGACTTTAGTGACCTAAGAAGGGCATGTACCTCATTTCATGGTGTTGAAATTAGTGCAGCTGCAAGAGCCATTCTCCGAGAGAATGGCATAAGACCCTAGCCGAGATCTAGGGCCCCCAGTACACTCCTGGGGTTCTTGGTTTAGGACCAAGCAATAAGTCCCTAGATGTGTTCTAGGGCCCCTGGATATGTTCCAGGGAATCCTTGCTCAGTGCTTGGATTGATCCTTTGATGTGTTCCTTGGTGGTTGATGATATAAGTCCCTAGATGTGTTCTAGGGCCCCTAGATGTGTTCCAGGGAATCCTTTCTTAAGCGCTTGGGTTGATCCTTGGTGGATAAAGACCCTAGATGTGTTCTAGGGCCCCCAGATGTGTTCTGGGGTATCCTCGTTTGGGACCAGGTGGTTCTTGGTCGAGTACCAAGAGGTGATAATGTGTGATCTTCTTCTTCTCTCCCAGAATGGTCCATGAGACCTAGGAGCAGCTAGAAGATGGACATGACCACATCATTGTTTTTTCCTCTTTTGCAGGGATGATAAAAGTTTATTAGTTATCATGAGACTTATGTGGACAATTTTCCATTGAAGAAGACCCCTTTGACTTTGTCTTGTAGCCTCCCCTTGCTTGAATCTCGTTCCCCTTCTTGTTTAATGTGGTGTTGGTCTTTTATAAGTCACTTTGACTTATTTGACTTTCTAATTAATATTTTTATTAATTAAAAATATTAATTATTACTTTTTATTAATTATTTTAATTATTAGGTTTTTAATTAAACCTCGCCACTCACTCTCTCATACATTCACACACTCTCACTTCCTTTGGTCTGAATTTTTGGTGCAGCCTACTCTTGTTTACTTCAGTTTTGGTGCGGCCTACTTGGAGGGTTTCTTCTAAGACTATTTGAAGGCTCGGCCCTCTTGTGCTTTCTCCTCTTTGTTGTTTTGAAGTCCTTGTGCTGGTGTAAGGGTGCAGCTGGTCTCCTTTTGTGGTTCGGCCTTCTCCCTTTGTTGTCTACGTGCCACGGCCCTCTTATACATGCTTGTCGCTGCCTCCTCCAATCTGACGTGCCAATTCCTTGACTGTTATGTCTCTTCCTTAAGCTGTCGCTCCCCTCTCTTTGGCTGTCGTTGGTACCCTCTCATGCTACAACATTTATGGTCTGTTCTGACAGCCCTAAATCTGTTGTCTTAAGTTGCACATGCTACAGCAGTCCTATAAGTTTTTGAGCAGATTTTGATTGGGCTATTTGGGGTTTCATATCAGCTTTGAGTTTTTGGTCTTTGGGATTTTTATATCAGCCTTTGCTTGCTGATGAGCTTGTTGGTTGGTCTTTGATTTCTTCTTGGCTAAACTGTCCACAAAGATCATGATGAGAGCTACCCATGAGAGTTTGATCCATGACCATTATAGCTTTCTCTGAGCATACAGAAAGAGGACAGCAACACATCAGGTATTTCTCCTATTTTTTTTGGCTAAGGTAATGTTCAGATTTATTATTTTTGTGTTTCATTTACTTTAGAAATTTTGTTTTAATTGTTGATCTATATCTACTGTAGTGAATAAAATCAAAAAGAATATTGTTGTTTATGTTTTTCCCTTAAATTCTAAC
>SNQJ01S0215212.1:0-15585 GCA_010110895.2 Picea sitchensis
CTATCATTGACACAAGAATTCGCCAACTAAGGAATATATCAATTTAAAAGTATCTCATTAAGTGGAATAAACTACCTAATGAAGATTCCATGTGGGAAGATGAGTATTTTATACAGAAGCATTTAAAACTACTCAAGCATTGAGGACACAACTTGTTTGAAGGGGAGGGACATGTTAAGCCCTAAATCATGGCACATTACCCCTTAATTGGGGCATATTACATTAGTATTGTTATTTTATTTATGTCAGCTTGGGTCCATTAGATGTAATTGTACCTCCTAGTCTCCTATATATGCCAAGGAGACCTTTTCATTTGGAATCATCTTGAAATTGTGAATTCTTGTGATGTATAAGGAGGTTTCCCCCTTGAATAGGCTTATTATATGAATTTCTCTCTTTGTCAAGGCGTGGAGTACTTATTCTAAAGTTTTTATGCTATTTTGGTATTTGGTTCTTAACAAGGTGTACTTTTTAAAATAACCCTTAAAAGTTTCAATGGTTAGAAATATGTATATGAATTTTTTTGTAGATACTTCAATATAAATGGGTTTTAGATCGAACATGATTAAAAAACATTCCAACACCTTTTTGTACTTTCTTAGACACAAATTCCCAACAGGTGATTATAGCATTATCACAATTTAGATGTAATTATTGTAATTCTAGTCTCCTATATACAAGGAGACATTTCACTTGGAATCATCTTGAAATTGTGAATTCTTGTGATGTATAAGGAGTGTTTCTGAATAGGCTTATTATATGAATTTCTCTTTGTCACATGGAGTACTTATTCTAAAGTTTTTATGCTATTTGGTATTTGACTCTTAATACAGTACTTTTTAAAATAACCCTTAAAAGTTTCAATGGTTAGAAATATGTATATGAATTTTTGTATTACTCTAATATAAATGGGTTTTAGATCAACATGATTAAAACATTCCAACACCTTTTTGTACTTTCTTAGACACAAATTCCCAACAGGTGATTATAGCATTATCACAATCCTACTACTAATTGACAATGCTAAAAAACTATAACAAAGGCTTGAGCCCAATTTTCAATGTACATCCACATATTCTACATTAATAGACACCAACCCCTTCCATCGAGCTTGCATACCCTTTATTCCCATTAACAAATTTCCAAAAAGTCCTCAAACTAAGATCTACAATCTAAATAAAATAAAAATATATCAATAATGTATTTTGGTAAGTGCATGATTATCAAACCTTCTCGTTTAAAAAATGTTGATAATTGACTATGAATGTCAACATGCATGCTTTACATGTCAAATGCATGGATTTCATGAACACAAATACATCAAAGAAAAATGCATGACTAGAAAACTATTAAATAGTTCATTGAATGTCTAGGTTTTTGCTAACCAACAATAGTAGTAGGTTTCTAATGTGAATATAAAATAATCATCTCTTCATGAATCATGGGTTGACTAAAGGTTTAAGGTATTTCCACTTCATTCTCTTTGATTTAAGTTTCCTTTATTCTTCTACACGATTTTTTCCAAGTAAGAAAAGGATTGAGCCTCCATGCATAATAAGTAATTTCACTCTCTCAACTAACTTGTGATGCTAAGTTTAACTCCATTTAAATCCAAGTATTATCAAATATTGGAAAACCTTTATAAGGAACCAAATACCTATTCTTCTTATACAACTTTCAAAAAACCTATTCTTCCTCTTCACTCTCTCAACTAACTTGCGATGCTAATTTTAACTCCATTTAAATCCAAGTATTATCAAATATTGGGAAACCTTTAGAAGGAACCAAATACATAGTCTTCTTATAAAGATTTCAAAAAACCTATTCTTCCTCAAACTCTTGTTCTTTCTAATGCATAACAACTTTATCTTCTCTTGCTTCATTACCGTGCTAAGGAAAAATATATAAATCTAACACATAAAAATTTGTGAGAGAATTATATTATAATGACCTTAAATCATAAGTAGTATTATACATATTATATTTTTGATTATGTACACTCTTCTTCATCTTATGTTTGTATAAGTTGAGACAATGTTTCCTTACTTTAGTAGGCCAAAAAAAATATCAAACCTTAGATGCCTTTACTCTATTATAGTTGTATGAATTCTTTTGTAATTTTGATAGATCCTGCTTTTGATTATTATTGAAGCTCTTACACATTTCAAAAACAAATTTTCAATCCCACTTACTCATTTTAAAAATGGGAAATGAACTAAGAACATATTCATAAATTATTTCTACAAATGACTTTGAAGGGTGTTTGTTGTGGAAATAAAGTTTCCTATGGTGAGGGCTGACCATAATAGAGTAAGTTTAAAAGAAAAATGCTAATATTTCCCAAAAATAGCCTATGATGATATTTCAATAACTACCAACTAGTTACAAGAGGTCTTAACTAGCTGACTAATTGAGACGATCCTTGTTATTGTCCTCGTCTAACCTGCCCTTGTTCTTACTTCATATTGTATACATGCACACACAAAAACAACGAACCTTCCTCAAGCTATTGGCATAATTGAAAATGAACTTAAAATAACTACTTTAAATAATTTCATCAGGTAAATTAGTTCCTTGATTAAATACTGAAAATGAGATTGAATTCAATACAAACAACTTAAGATTTAGGGGAGGGAAAGAGAAGACATCTTCATTTTATTATCAATAACACCAATACAAAGAAATGTATGTAATTTTGATGCCAACACTTCCCACAACTACCTTATGTATTCCTCCAATCCCATGCCACTCAAGACTACAACACCTTCAACATTCTTCTCCTCATGAATATGAGGAAGGTCAAAGGATTTTAGGCCTCAATGTTACGAATGGGAAATGAACCCTGGTGGGAGCTAGGTAGTTTCCAAAACAACAGGTCACAAAAACCTCGGGAATATAATGGCTTTGGATGCTTTGGGTTAGATGATTACTTTGGCATAAAACAACGCTTGCACTTTTCTTCTTCTTATGAGTCTCTTTTATACCATTTCAATATTAATGTGACCGTTTTTCTATAGGTTTAAGGGAGTGATAGAGTTAGTTTTCAGAACTCATTAGGAGCACACACCCTTCATGTTTTATATATATTTTTGGTACTTTGAGTGAACTTAAATTTTATTGAAGATAAAGGGTGAGTACTAACTCATTTAATGGACATAAGGTGTGAGTGGATTTCCAGGGAGGATTTTTAGTAGAGTTGTGCGTGAGCCTAAGCAACAAATAGGGGATATGAAGGGGATAAGGGTAAATCAAAGGTATCTCAACTACCAAGGTGGAAAAATATTCTATAAAATATGCCCCTAATGTGTGAGGTCGAAGGGGATATGATGGATGAAATACCTTATAATACTGAGTGGGGCTAGGTGGAGTTCACCAAACTACAGATTAGGAAAGCACATGCAATAGAAACCAAGGCATTATATTACTCTCTTCTCAAGGTGGCATGGCCATGCTCAGGTGTCGACAAACATGGATTCCAAATCAAGTATAATGTGGATCCTTGAATTATATATAAAGTAGTGATCATAGCCAAAAAAAAAGATACACCGTATCCATGTCCAAATAGGTCATAGCCAAAAACAATACACACAATGGATCTATGTCTCAAAATATATCAAGGATAATTGAAGCAATGAGATAAACAAACTGATCCTTCAAAAGTACCAATGTCATATGGGTAAGTGGTATTGTTTTATGCGAATCCTCAGAAAAACAATATTATAAAAGGGTGATTCTATTATGGCCTAAGGTATTCAATCCTAACTCGTCAAAGGTACGAATATGCACCATGTGAATACCTTGATGATGCTTGTTGAGCATTCAACACACCCTAAAAACTTTTATGAAATTTTGTCACTTTTGGGTACCACTTGTTTTCTTTTTGTTTTTCTCAATTCAATTGAGTTCACTAAGGGGATGAATTATTTTGTTTCTATGTATCTTTATTGATCAAATCATATTTGTTTGAACCTATTAATATGAAACCTTGTGTCTGAAATAACTTGGATTTATGACTAAGCATCTGCAGCTAACGTTTTGAATAGTGCGCTTATGTTCGACGTCGGAAAAATCCAAGCAAGTAAATAACCACACAACAACAATAATCGCCGATCGCCGATGCACCATCGGTTAATCGGTAAAAGGAAGATTAAGTTTGTGTTAGTTATTCGCCAAGAAGATTCAGGAGATAGTTGATCCCACTCCACAATCCAAATACGAGAGGCTAAACATTGACATGAGACATGAAAAACCATCGATAGTCGATGACAGATGCGTTTGTTCTGCCAAGGAAATCCTCGGTTAAATAATTGAAAATTTCTGCATTGACACATTGCCGATCCGTGATCCCTGAAGCCCTTTCGGCATCAAAATTTTTTGAGGGAGTTAATTTGGGAGCATTTGGTTAAGCTTATCGCCAATCCTTGATAATTTTTGGTGTTGGCAGGGTAGGATTCGTGGTTAAAATGATTAGGTAAGGAAAATCCCCCGATTACGAATAACACGATTAAACAAAGACGCCAGTTTCAAGTTCCACGTGTCTTTTCCACGTAGGAATTTCATATGGTCTGTCTTGTCCAGTCACCTTAAGGTTCTTGTGTCCTAGTCACACTTCGAAGCCACCTTAAGGTTCCTTTGTGTCCTAGTCACACTTCTCTGAAGGCCATCTTTGCCACGCCAGCTCAGATGGACAAGATGGATCAGCATTATAGATTTTTCCAAGAGATATCAATGAATAATGTTTAAAGAGAAGCCTCGACTCTCGACCCAATTCAAGTAAATTAGCTAAACGATTGATGTTTCTACCACGAGATAATGCATCGATCGCATTTTAATAGGCTAGTTAATGTTTCACTCCACATAGGTTTCTCCCCCGTGCGTCGAGTGAAAAACAAGGATTTGAAATCACCCATAGACCATATTATACCGCACTGCTACAACAACCTATGATTTAAATTCAATTTAAACTGATGAAAGATTCCGCAATGTATTTTTGTAGAACCACACCATATCCCAATTGAATAATTGATGGATAAGGTGTCTGTCGTAAATTCACAACTTCAACTCTTCCATTCTGCACACATGTTTCCATTCCATAGCAGCCTAAGAAGCGAAGAGAGCATCTCAAGACTCCATTGATTCTCATACCATCAAAACCAGGTTAAGCTAGTTAGACACTGTGTTAAATTTTATCAGTTTGATGGTTGTAATTTGTTATATATCAACATTTGATCTTTTACACGTTTTCTAACTATGATCTAGCATAAAAATCCCTCCTATGCCAATGACCAAACGCTAAGTTTGTGGGTACCGGTTAAAGGAGGTGAAAATTGGTGAGGGTTCTTCTCCCAACACTGGGAGGTAGTTGGAATATGCTCCCAAGGTGGAGCCAGTCATTAAAACCTCAATGAAGAAGGCGTTCATTCAACCTCCCACGTTTGATGATACAGAAGCAACCACTAGAGGTGTACTAATTCTCCCATAGTGGGAGATCTATTCAACATAATCAACCGATAGGATTACCTAGAGTTCATCCCACACAACTAACCTGGACCGTAAGTGCTCAACTAATAGGTTTCAATATCCGATGGTCGGTTGCATTTGGTAGCCTTTCGAACTCCATTTATTCCCTGGATTGAGACTCTGGGTTGGATAATTGATCATATAGATGCGCAGAAGTGCCTCATTAATGAAGAGAACAGTGGATGTGTCAGAGTTTTTCTCCCATCAAAGGTTCAAAAGTACTACAAAATCAAAGACCCAGAGGAGATAGCTTGAACACAAAATTTGTGGTCAGGTTCTATTAATTACATGACACCTAATTAATGGCTTCTTGGTGGAAGGAAGAAAAGAAATTTACGTAACCGTATAATGAATGGTATACAATGGACTGTAGGGAACCATATTTACTGATGGCTCTTAATCTTCCGGGAATTATGGAGAAAAAGACTACTCCAAGTTCTCGTAGGCATGGATTCCCCTGGCATAAACTATGGCTATTTTTTGGAGTAGCTTCAACTGGGGAGAGATAATTTATCTCCAAGAATTGAGCATCGCGGTAATAATAGCTCGTGATCAGTCGGAAGGAGAAGCACCCGCCACATGGCCTCAGATTCTAGATGTAATATGCACAAGGAATGTATTCACCGATATGAATTTAAGTTGGCACATTGCGGAACCGCCTGCTCATTTCTACTTCATCATCTTATGGGAGAACATGTACAAGAAGTCTTATGATCTTATTTGCGATGAATTCATCGCCCAAGCTTATTTCATTATATTTAAAAAGGAATGCCCAAGGCTATCTCTAGAAACCAAGAAAAGGATTTCGAAGGTAGGCCATTGGTATCTATATGAACACACAACCTATCAGGGTTTTCACATCGAAAACACCACATATCTTACCTACTCACGTCCCAGACTAGATCATCATAGGAGAAATCTGTTAGCAGACTACCTTGCAGGGCTATGGCACCACTTTGGTCAAGGACAAGAAACAAGCATTTATACTCTACTTTACCTTCCATGTGGGGTTTTATATAGTGAAGGACAACACTCAATCCAAACAAGATGATTTGAGTTATCTTGAATTCGTGTTCCCGACATGCCAGCTGCTAATAACCCTTAAGGCCTTGTTTCCTCCAACATCACAAGCAGACCATCCTCGCTACTATACATGCGTATGACAATTTTGAGGATGGGATTTTTACAGAATGTCCTCAGGATTGGGAGGAGGTATTGTAGAGGAAATCCAACTTGAACATGACCAGGTTCAAAGCTATGTGCATGGATGAGAAGGTCGAAACAATAGAGAAGTTGGTTCAAGAAGCTCAGAGTTAGGGAATAAATCATAGCAACATAAACCATAGAGGCACAAAGGAGATGATTTATTTTACTAGAAGGAGCGCAAAAGTCATCGACCGCATAAAGAATGACCTCAAATCATAGAAAATGACGAGGATCCCCTTGATGACCCCAATTCATAATCAGAGGACAAATGGATCGAGCCACGCAACTAGAGTGAAATCACCAAATCGAAAACCCCTGCAGTCCATCACCAAAAATTAGAGCAATCACGAATCATTCCAACCTACTCTTGAGCTTCCAAGAACACTAGGAGAAGTGTTCCAACTCTATTTGATCTAATAACCATCTATGATGAAGAGAAGAGTTCGGAGGTCTCCCTGTTAACTCTGATATTGATTACATAGGAGAAGGAACATGAGAAAACATCTGCTCTAAGTCCCAATGCATCAATTCAAAACCCTCTGCAAGGCGACCATGAGTACTTGCTGTCTTAGACATGAAGTTTCTTGAGTTTTCAAAGATCCCAAAATACAACATCAGAGAAGAGCTAGGATCAGGTGGACAAAAAGAGTAAGGCAATAACATGATATCAATATTTCAATATCCTCATCACCAAGTAAGTACCGAACCTATCATCACCTTCACTTTTGGTCGAGATTCACCAACCGATGAACAACAAAATGAGGTCGAGCCATCGAGAAATATGAAATAAGTAAAAGAGCCAGTCCTAGAGAAAATACACACAAAAGGGAGCCCCGTAAACACTCTAACCTGGGGGGAACAAAAAATTCTTGAGCCTGTTGATGTGGTCACCGATATACATATGATCTCTTATGATGAAGAGGAAAGCTATCATGAAAATGACCACCAAGAAGAGAAGACTCACTGGTAACTCGGATCCTCATCACCACCTGAGGAGAAGCTACTCAATATATAACATGAAAATACATATGAGATCATCGAAAAAAGGATGGCTATCATTGATGCCATGTTGTATCGAGCAAGGTGAGATGAAAAGGAAATGGTTGTTGCACTAAAGGAGTTGGAGCATCTCTACCATTTGGAAAAATACTATCAAGACTCAAAACAGTCCCACAATGTTTCTAGGGAGTGAGTTCCAAGATGCTTATAAAAATTTCATGTTTAAAGACATACCACCGCAGTATAGTCGAGCCAAGAAGATACTCCTATGACACTAGCACTCCGGCATGATTGTGGAAAGTTGGTATGAAAAATCATACCAAGCATTAGAAAGAATTGACTACATCAACACAATACAGAAGGGACGAGACGCAGAGGAGCATGGAATTCAAGTGCTAATGGATAGCAACATATCTCGGATCAGGAAAGCATCTAAATACTGTGTAAGTATGGCCTAGGAACCTCAGCAGGAGATACAAAATAAGTGGGATGAGTGCAAAAAGGGATGAGAAAATATTAATCGGGATATGAAAGGCATTACCTCCCCCAAAATTCGTCTCACCAAGACTTTTTCGGACTCCGCATGACATACTCATGACATGAAAACAAGACTCAACATGGGCAAAGTGGAAGATCGCGACATGTGGGAAATAATGGCACTGTGTCAAATACAAATACATTATGGAACATCCGATTACAGTTCCTCAGGCAATTTCAGAGCTGGAGTGCTAAGATCATCAACATGCAGAATGGGAAGTGAAGTGAAATAAACTCTTCAAACATGGATCAACATAGGTTCCCATATGCTAACACATGCTAGGATATCTTCGCTAAGTGGTCAATATGAGAAGAGTCATCCACTCCAGTAGAATCATGAGATGATTCTCAGAGAACAAAGAGATGAAGATCCACATGGTGATATTTTGTTTTACTTAACTTAAACTTGTAGCAACTATTTTAGTTAGTGATTCTTATAAATAGGGGATTGGTATTTAGAAAAGGTCGATGGTTTTGGAAAAATACCTCTTTGGGAATTGTAAAGAACTATTTCTATAAACAAACCTTTAATTGAGAATTCTTGTTTAGGACCGGAGAAAATTTATGTTTTCATCAAAGGTGTTATTGATTGGATTGAGGAGGAATTAATTCCAACTTTATTTTAGTAATTGATGTCAGAACTAGTAAGAGTTTCTGAATCTATTGATAAGTTATCAATTTCAATATTTTTGCAGTTATTTTGCTCTTAATGATGGAAAGAAAATATTGTGTTAATGCATTTTAAGCTAGAGCTAAGGAAACTATTTTTTTGAGAAATCATCCTTGTATTACATGCATTTTGTTACAAGCACAATTGTATCTTGCCAATGATGAACACCACTGCTAATGCATTAGTAATAGGCTTGTAATAGGCGTGAATATCTTGTCTACATGTTGGAAACAATAAGGGTTATCCAAGCTCAACCTCTTCAAGAGTTAAGAATCCTCCGCTTCGGATTATACCAACACATCCTACTTCTATTGTGACTCATCTAATAAAAGAAATGACAAAAGAGAATGTTTCATCTAAAGGAGGAACTCTATGGGAAGATATCCTTTCAATCACCAAGTAAATCCCATTGATAAATTAGCTAGATTGAAATATCTCGAGAACCATTCCACCATCAAACACCGCAGCAGTCCAATTGGGCCTCTAAGGTGGGTTTGGTTCCTACCATTGAGTTAAAGGGATCTCGCACTTCTCAAAAGATGTCAAAGATGGGAGAAACCATTTTATTAGTGGTCATTGATGCATACCATTAACAAACATGATATAACCCACTATAAAGATAATGGGAATCATGGTACTTAGTACATTATAGAAAGTTAAATTAGATGTACTATCATCGAACACTTGTAAAATATATTGACTGGAAGGCATTGGTCTATTCCCAATCGCCAATAATGAGGATCTTTTACCAATGGTGATCGCAACCTGCTGCACCATAAAGTATCTATATCCCATTTCCAGAGGAAATGAGTTGGAGTAAATGGGAAGAGATTTTCTGGAAGGAGGGTATTAGAGTATTCCTCATCATCCAACATGATGGAACATAAGGAGAATTATTTTAAAGGGATTGGATGAAAAATATGGAAGGAGAAACCACCAAGTATGTTTCCTGCATATACTAGATATAACATCACACATAAGAGACCCTCTTAGCAACGATCAGCCACGAAATTGCCATCAGGTGAGGAATTCCACCAGTGATGAAAATGGAAACTAAGGTACAAAACAAATCCTATTATGTGAATAAATTTCTTTCCATCAAACATATATGTGTCCACTATGTCAATGACCAATGATGAGATGTTATCTAGTGAGCACAAGGTAACCTACCAATGATGAAAATAGGCCTAGGGCGATACGAATCTAGGTTGAACTCTCTGAGCAATGTGTCTTAGTCAATAAGAGATGACCCATCAACAAGAAGCCAATGGGGACCTTCCACACATGAACAAATATATTGATAATACTAAGAACAACTTGACAATTGGGAAGACCAACATGAAAATTCAAAGAATATGAGGATTTACTGACATAGGCTAACAACTTGGGAATCATTTGACACAAAGTGGAACTATGATAAGTTAGTGATGCATGAGGCACCAATGAAATCTCCATAGTGAACGGAAGAGTAACCAACCGTAGGAGCATTAAACTCAAAAATCAAGGTCTGGCTTCCTAAGGCCATACTAAAAAATCCACCTTCCATTAGAAGATGACTCAAAACTGGTGCTTTTTAAGGGGCTTACATGATCAGTGATAACTTCTAAAAAAGATCTTTATTATTTCCCCCCTCTTTCTATTTGTATCATATTTTATTTTTGTCTTAATTCATATTATTGTCTTGAAAAAAAAAGAATAAAATAATGCTAAAATACGATGGAGGAAACAAGGTTGTGGAGCAAACAACCAGTTCTGCTTAATAGTGTAACATACCTATGTTGAATGTAGGGAGGACTTGTAGGATAAGGACACTATTCGGGGTGTTTCCTCCAGGGATAGGGTTTCAAGGTGTAGAAATGAAAAATGCAAAGGAAAGTGGATGAAGAGAATGTGTACGCAGTAAGAAACAAATGGTGAATTGAGGCTAGCATTAGGCTCAAAAGAAAAAGTAGCGGTATGAGTTGCAATTATACGACTCGAAATGAAAAAATGTGAGTTTGGTGGGTAATGACCATTAATATAGTGAGAACAATTCATGTGGCTTGAATCTCAATTCATGGTGGGGATAAAAGACCCCGAGCATTAAGGAAAAAAAATTTAAAAGGCAAGCTAAAATGGAAAACATGGCTCTAACAAGGGAACCTGCATGATTGCGGGATCTACCAATGAAATTACAAACCTTTAAACGGAAAAGTCAAGGTCATGTGTCACAACTCAATGGATCAATCCTAAGGGAAATGGAACAGGAAATTGCTCATAACATGAAAGCAGCAGGAAAACCTAACCTATATGCTAGTTTTGAGGTGATTACTTATCAGAATGGATTAGTGTTGACCAATGTGATGAAAGAATGACAAAGAAAATGTTTTGAGAGTCCTGCATATATGACCAACAACACTCATCAAGAAGTTAATAAATATAATATATAAACCTACGATAAAAACTTGTGCTCTGGAATACAAAACCAAAACAACAAACTTTCAAAGTACAATATTGTACAAAGCACTACACAACCTTGCAACTTATGAATAACACTTCTATAGAGCCCATTGATAGGCTCATGCCAAGGATATATTTGGTACTCAACTTGTAAAGTATCTAGTTTAGGAAGAAATAATGATCTATGATGCATTTCTTCCCATAGACTATAATCCGTAATCATGGCTTCAAGGATAGTCTCATATGAAGGAAATTGAACATCCAAGATATCATGTAAACTAGGAGGATTGACAACCCAGATGGGAAAAGTAAATTGATAATATTCCATATGATGATAGAGATTCTGATTAGAGATGGTAGTCCAATAGAAAAGACTCAAAAATACTAGGGATTGAGGACCTATATATAGTGAGATCGGACTCAAGAGGAAAATCAAAATCCTCAGGCCAATGGAGAAAGTAAGGGATCCCATGCCCCATTAGATAAATCTCTTGATCAATGGCCAATACCATTTCCCAAGAAGGAAAACATTATTTTAAATGATCATTCTCAGAACCAATTGAACATTGAGGATATGGATTCACATAATTCACTCCACAGGGCGGGTAGATTCCACCTGAGTCACTAGGAATGTATAAAGGGGTGCATGGAAGTCAAATTAGGATGGTGATTATCAAATGCAAGCTAATTTATAGTGACAATGCTTCCATTTTGATGAAACTACATCACCCAAAAGAGTGTAGACACCACATCATTCATATAATATACATAATCACTCCCAAGAAGAATATTAAAGTATAATGGGCCTTGCACCACGATCATATTGACTAGGAAAGCATTCTAATCTATCCCTGGAGGAAACAAAGGTACAATCCCCTAAATATTACTCATATAGGTATTATATAAAAATCCATTAGATGACACAAGCATGGGAGAACCCAAATATTTCCAAGTTGAGGATGATAAAAGACTTTCATATTATCCTTCATCTACAATATATTAGCAAACTCCCATTAATTGGAAGGGTGCAAAGAAGGAAGGTGGCTCAACAATATTTTCCAACTCTAAAAGGAAACCATCCTCGAACTTGGAGCGAGCATGCTCGAAGTGAGGAATTCCCCTTTGTTTAGAAGGTTTTGAACTAGAAATGTTGAAGACATGGTTGATAGACACACGACTACAAAATAAGAGTGGTATCGACCAAAGATCGTATTGGCTCAACCAATTCATCATCCATTGTCTAAATATGTTGCGAGACAACATGGTTAGTAGACATGTCACTCCCAAAAATAAGAGTGGGATCGGCCGAATATTGTATCATCAGATTGACCACTTCATAAACAACTACTTGAACACGTTGTGAGACGACATGGTTAGTAGACACATCACTCCTCCAAAAGAAGAGTGGGATCAATTGAATATCAGTGATCGACCACCACTTTATTAACCAATGGTTGAATAGGTTGCTGAGAAAATTAAGGTGATTCAGGAGAAGAAGGGCCTTGAGACATGGACCACTCTTTGTATACCTATGGAATATCAAGGAACAAATGATTAAGGTGACATCCCTTTCAAATTCTACAAGGAAACTTAGGTTTGTGTCCTATTCATCTAGATTTATCAACAATATCAATGCCCCCATGAAATTCTCGCATTAGTTGGTCGATTTCCCCTAGCATGCCTCGAAGTGGTTGGTTTCTTATCACTAGTATGACTTGTAGTGAATTAACTTCCAATATCCACATGAATTGCTATTGCCTGACCTTCCCTCGTGTACAATATCCTGCTGGCTTATGACTCTTTCCCCTGTCTCTTTCCTTTATTCTTGGCCTTCCTTCTATTCCTTTTATACTTCTTATGGTTACTAGTAACCATACTTTCACCAAAATGAGTCAAAAAGGAGGATGGCATATTCTACTGATGAAGAAGGTAATGATCAATATTAATTCTTTTATCCCTCGATACAAGGCTCATCTGCCAGCTTCCTCAGGAGAATTTGGAACATTTAGAGTCATCCACAGACAAATCGATAGTCCCACAACTAATCCAGGAATATTTTAAGTGGCCATTAAGGGGGGCACAAATGTTTCCAAAGAAATGGAAAGTATAAGAATCTCCTTGGGAAGGGTCCCTTTGTTGGTATCCTCGAGAAATTTAGCCATAATGGTCTTATTGCACATGGTATTTCATTGAGCGACTATTCAATGCAACTTTGATCTCTTCAACTAGCTCTCGTGAACCAATATTGTTCATCCTACGCCTTTGAGGAGGTAATCCACACTTTCAAGAGAAACACTACATGTCTCTTTTGTAGACCAGTGGAGTGGTTGGTCAACAACTTTGAATTAGAGATTCAAAAGAGAAAATATAGATAAAACTTAAGGCCAATTAACAAGCAACTGCAAAGCACACAAATACAAAATTCCCGAGAGAAATAAGAAAACAAACTACTCTTCCAAATATTATCCCAAGTTGATTAGGTCCTGATTTTGGGATGATGACGAGCTTATCAAGGGACCTTCCATAGACTTATATGGGTTGATTAAGTCCCAATATTTATCAATGAAGGAAAGAGAGACAATTATGGTAACTTACTCATAACGTTCACCTAAGGTGCAAGTACCCTCGAGAAGATGAACACCCTTAAGAGGAGCTGAAACAACGATTAGGTGTCTACCTCAAGTATCATGAGCACTTCCCACTCATAGTCACCTGTGCGAAATCCTATGAATGGCCACAAAGTTTACCAATTTGTAATTGGTGATCGGGTGGAACAATTGTGGGTCGAGATCACATGTATGGGTAGGGAAAAAAAGCCCAAAGCTTCCAAAGTTCTATCATCCAAGAGGACCTGACACTTTTGAAACCCCCATACATGTAGTAATTCAACATGCACTAGAGAAAATGAAGGAAGGGATTTCACCTCCAATTAACCTAATGTGACCTCATGCTTAACCCCTATGTTAGAGGTGCTTTCCCAAAAAGTTCTCCTTGCTACTACTGGGTTTCACATTATTTAATCAACTCTAGTTTCAAGTTTCACGACCTTGGAGAATTTACACTCCTTATTCCAAGGCTCTAAATCCTAGACTATGATTTAATTTTCTATAAAGAGTGTAGTTAATTTTAGTTAAGATTTTGTTTTAAATGTCTATTAATTTCTCAAATGTTATGGAAATGCAACTAATAGTGTTTTGTAGACTCAAACATAAATAACTTGTAAGAACGTTGACATCCAAATTGCACTAATTCTTAAATGAAAGTAGCCAAATACGTAATCCTTTGTGCTAAAATATGATGCACATAAACTCACTAATGTAATTTTCCTTTCTTGCAAATACTTGTAAATAATCGCATCTTACTCATTAAAATAAGAACAAAATGCAAATTTAAATGCAGCTAGAAAGACTAACCTCAAACTCGCAAGCAACATGAAAAAGAAAAACACCTAGAATGTTTATTTTATTTTTGATAATGATGAAAGCTAAATGCAATCAAGCAAGCACTTTTCAACTACAAAGCTACTTCACACAAGAACTGGAAGTAAAAAAAAACAAAGATGCATCCATCAGACAGGAGGGGAAGGGTTTCAAATGAGAAAAAATGACTTTGATAACGCACTCGCGCCTTCTATGAAGGGAATAAACGAGTACTTGCACCTTTCTTAAAGGAAACCTATGAGTTATCGCATTGTCACTTAAGCAAAGAAACAAATATGTACTATAAGAGGATAAAATCCTCAAGACACCCTCAAAAATTTCTACAAACTGACCTATGAGATTGCAAGCAAGCAATATAAACTGAAAAAATAACAAAGAAACCTAAACTTAAGCCACAAAAGAAACAAAGAAAACCGTATTGATAAAAAACATAGGAGTTATCCCTAGTGGAGTCACCAATTTTGTTGTGTAAATAAAGTTTCCTATGGCTAGGGTTGACCATAACATAACAAGTTTCAAAGAACAATGTTAATCTTTCCCAAAATATCATATGATGATCTTTCAATAAATACCAATTAGTTAAAAGAGGTCTTACCTGGTTCTGATGAATGCTTGGAGACAATCATTGTCGGTTGTCCTCACTCCAACTGTCCTCATTCCTGCTTCATATTACAGATCTATACACACAAAAACAACAAACCTTCCTCAAAATATTGGTAGAAATGAAAATAATCATAAAATAACTACTTTAACTAGCTTCATGAGGATAGTTCA
>SNQJ01S0215213.1:0-15585 GCA_010110895.2 Picea sitchensis
TCATAGATTCGAGTTTAAAATAGATCTATGATAATATTATTCACAAACCTTAAGCTACTTTAAAAATTTCACTATAAAAAATATTTAGCCACATGAAAAACTTCATTATAAAATTTGTGTTTTCTCATCATAATAGAAAAATAATAAATATATATTTAAATTTTGGTTTTCCCACATAAACTTGGTTTTTTATGGCAAACCAACCAAACTCTATGTACTTATTTATGTTTTTTTGTGTGTGTATTTCACTATACTATTTCTCTTTATTACTTTTAACAATTAGTTGAGAGATACGTGATTCACACTTGCCTCAAAATCAATCCAAGAAGAAAAACACAGGTATAGGAGACACATAGCGAGATAGAAAATTGTTTGGATTTTTCTCTAATGAACTC
The DNA here is from genome assembly GCA_010110895.2 of Picea sitchensis. NCBI lineage: Eukaryota > Viridiplantae > Streptophyta > Pinopsida > Pinales > Pinaceae > Picea > Picea sitchensis. The sequence goes on from SNQJ01S0215213.1 coordinate 396, forward strand.
TTGCACTTTGCTTCTAGTTATGGAGGAGAAACAATAGTGGCATCTATTCCGGTAGAAATTGGATTTCCCTCTTTTGAAATCCTATGCTTTGATATACATAACATTCATTTTTCTCTTTATTCTTCTACCTTTTCAATTAGTTTCTCTTTTTTCTAGGACTTTCTTTCTTGAATCCATCGGTTCCCCATGTTTAAAGAAAAAATTGTCTTGCAAACACCCCACCACAAATTTGTCTTTGTATTAGGTAATAAGGCACTGCCAAGTGGAGAATTTTTTTAATTTATTACAAAAGAATACACAACTAATAATTCCAATTCCAATTCTTATTCCAATTGCACTTGGACAAATTTGTCTTCCAATTCCAATAATACACAAGAAAATACAAACAACAATTCCAATTGCACTTAGACATTTTTTTCTTCCAATTCCAAGTAGACACGAGAAGATACAAACAACAATTCCAATTGCACTTGGACAAATTTGTCTTCCAATTCAAGGAAGATACAAGAACATACAAACAACAATTCCAATTTCACTTGGACAAATTTGTCTTCCAATTACAAGAAGACACGAGTAGATAGAAACAACAATTCCAATTTCACTTGACAAAGTTCTCTTCCAAATTTTCCTACGATGGTCTGAAAATAGCACAAAAGTCTCTATGAATCTAACAAGAACTCTAAAATCAGTAAAACATGTATGCGAGGGTTGTTTTTGTATAAAGTTGTCATTAATTTTTTTTGGCCATGAGATAGATGAGGTGGGGTGTGCTTGGCACCAAAAAATGGCCAACAAGAACAAATACACATTCCTAGAATGTGTGCACACTAAAGCACATCCACATTCTAGGAACACACATGCATTCCTGCTGAGCATAAACGAAAAACACCTAAGTCATAGGAGTTGTGCGCACTCTTAATGCAAAATACATAACATTTAATATAACCAAACATTTTTATGAATAAAGATGTATTTTTTATTAAAAGTTGTTATTTTAGGATAGAAACAATTACTTTATTTTCAATTAAAAAATGATTATTTGAAAATTTTGTTGGTCAATGACAACTTTCTATCTTAATTATGTATCTTGTTAATTTTCATGAATGTTACTAAATGATTTCTAGAGCTATAAATATCTTTACTAACACACCTTTGTAATTAGTTTTTCTAGCCATTTTAATGTTGTTAATATATGATGAAAATAAGATGGATATTGAATTTTTCATGTGACTTTTATTAAGTTTCAATTCCATTATAAAATTTAAAATAAAAATCACATTCTTCACTTACTTAAATTACACTACACAAAATAAAGTATAAATGCATATTACATTTATAATATGAGAGGTGTATACTACATTTATATGATTAAAATTACATAAATATTGTACATTTCATTTCCACTTCTTTATAAAATAATTATCAAGGAACTAATTTGAATGTGGGAGATCAGAGTTCTTAGAAGGAACTAATTTGTTATCTGCATCAAAAGTATCATTTTCTTAATGTGTTTTTTTTTCCACATAGAGGAGCATTAGCTATCACAACCTCTTTTAAGGAGGAAATTCCTATATCCATTTATTCTACATTATCCCTCTAAAAAGGATCGAATTCCCCAATTGGAACTTGTGGGTCCTAATTTATCTTCTTCTAATCAAGGTTAGTATTCAAACTCGATTCCTCAAGGAAAATCCATCTCTTTGGTTTTGACTTGGTTCCTTTTCTCGTATGAGGGTGAGCTTGAGAATGGGGACAAGTATATTGTAAATATTTTGGAAAATGACATATTTAACACTTGAAAGTTGTGTTCTCATAATCCAAGACATGTGTGTATTTAAAATTATTCCATGTGGGAATCATTTTATCTGTAAGAGATTTACTAAGGTCTATCTTAACAGAGATATGTGCATATATGCATAAAAGATTCCTCATGGAAAAATCCAATTTTAGGTTTTGACTCTGGTTCCTTTCTATGAGGGTGAGCCTGAGAATGGGGACACAAGTATTATTGTAAACATTTTGAAAATGAAGTATTTAACACTTTAGAAAGTTAAAAGTTCTCACAATCCTGACATGTGTGTATTTCAAATATTCCACTATGTGGGAACTATTCTGGATTCAAGATTTACTAAGGTCTATCTTTACCGTAGATATGTGCATATATGCATAAAATTTCTATAGCTCTCTTAAGATACGATTTTATTTAAGTGTGCAAAAAATTATTGATATCCTAAAAAACTGGTAAATACTATAAATGGGGAATTGTAAATTGGGAAGATTAACCAAATTGGAATTCTAGTAACTAACATAGTGTTAGGGTCAAATTTAAGGAACCAAGGAGTTAAAAAGTCTCTTTCTTTCCAAGAAACAAGGAACCTCCTCAAACACGTGTTGATAATCAACATGATCATAGAATTAAACAATAAAAAATACGTTTGATCATATAGGTATCTCACAATTGTTTCTCCAAGTCTAGTGAATCCGTTTAAATAATGTCAATGTAGGAGGGAAATACCCATTAAATCTACAAATAATCAAATCTTTTTCATATAGGGAATGCAAAATGGGTCACCTTTGATGCTATGATCTCCACCATCAACACCTCTTTATTGTGATCCAATATAAAAAATATGAATATGAGAAATATTTGAATCATTTGGATTTGAAGTGTTGCTTTTTATTGCATCCTTGAATGACATAGGTTTGGAAAGTGAAAGAATCTTTGAACCTACAAATCCTTCACACAATTACAAGGCCAAAATTTTGGTGGAATATTTGCATATATTTTAGAGAGACAACAATGTTTGATCCTCAATTTGTTTACCTTTATATATTAAATATTGTTGATCCATAAGAATCCTTGTACTTACTCCAATTTCTACTCTAGATCTCACAAAAATTTCACATAATGCACTTGCAGGAAGATGGTTTTTCCAATTATGGACCTAACCATAATCTATAACTTTTCCTTCCTTTCTTCAAAGAAACCAAACTCCTTGCTAACACAATTATTCCAAACACTTTATTTGGATACATTTTGTAGAAAAACATGCTAGGTGTCTCCAATAGCTATACATTGATTATGTATATACATTTTGTCAAAAATTCTTATGAATGAGACGGATTCACTCAATCTTACTAGCATCATGATCTCACACCGGTGTGGAGGTAGCACCTAAATACGATTTTTAGATATGAGATATGGATGAAATGTGACCTCCATGAGCCTTAAAGATTGAAAGAAGAGGGCTTATCCTTTGGTTGTGGCCGGCAGGAAGACTATGAAGGTCAATAACAGATCTAGCAGGAATGCCTTATCAGATGTCAAATCCTGAGTTACAGGAGTTGGCAATGAAATTGAAGGATTTGTTGGACTTGAGACTTATACGTCCAAGTGTGTCACCTTGGGGTGCACATTTTATTTTCATCAGAAATAAGGATGGGTCTTGGAAATTTTGTATTGACTACCATCAATTGAACAATGCGGCGATCAAGAACTAGTACCCATTTCCAAGAATAGACGATTTGTTTGACCAAATGAAAGGCGCAACGATGTTCTCAAATATCAACTTGAGATCAGGATGTCATCAGTTATGGATTAAAGAGGAATACATTACTAAGACTGCATTCAAGACGAGGTTCATACATTAAAATTTTACCGTTTTACTGTTTGGATTGACAAATTCCCCATGGGTATTCATGATCTTAATTGATCCAGATTATTTTTGGCACAAAATGAGATCAGAGATATAATAAAAAAATGCACAGAGATATCGCATATATTCGATAATATAGCATAAATATATCAGAGATGCAACCATAAACAAAGATATACAGTAATACACGATTTCTATTAATGAAATAAATGTACAGAGACTTTAAAATACAGAGTGAAAGACTCAATAGAATGGTGGCAGCTTATCTCTGAGAACATATGTGACAGCTACTCGCCTTCGCAAGAAGATGATTACAGTGAGGCTCCAAAGGCCTTTTTACAATAAGAAGGAATACCAAAAACCCTAGACATCCAAAAAACTAACCCTAGGAGATGAAGCGCCAAAAGTCATGTGGGCCCCGTTTGGGTAAGTGAGTACATCAACTTCCCGGGGTCGTAACTTTTGCATACGATCTCCGTTTTAGGCATGTGATAGCTCGTTGGAAATATATCGTCGAGGGGATTCATTTTTTGGGGATATATTATGCATTTTAATATCATTGAGAACCTCTATCTCGAAAAACCTTCATTTGGGCCCTCAAAATGGCCCCAAAAGTTAAAAACTACTAAAAATAGTAAATTGCCAAAATTGCCAGAAAATTGTTTTGAGCCAGCTGGAAAAGGTGGGTGGCCACGGATATCCACCTGTATCAATCCTCCCTCCTTAGGAAGCAATGGTATCCATTGCGTTGAGTTCCCGAGGGAGAGGGCAAAGCGTTTGCTGAATCTGCATCTTGGTGAGTTGCTTGCCTTGCTAGAGACGTCACGCTGCTCAGTTTGTGGAAGTATTTCACAAACCTGTTGAGGCTGAGGCTATTCAACAAGTGGGGCTACATGAGAGGACGGTGTGCAGAAGGAATATTTTCTCTTTATTGCAACCTTGTCGACCTACTTCTGTTGGATAAAAGGTGCTTGGGGTGAGGTTGTAGTGGTTCCAATGTCCTTCTGTTCTCCTTTTGAACAGATTGTGAAGAAGCTGAATTTTGCAGTATGAGATACTACCTTGCGACACTTTTTTGGTGGAACAATAGTAGGAACTACCTCTAGTATTCTAGAGAGATGGCCCCCCAAAGTAACAATGACACTGCGGGGTCGAGACTCATAAACAACATGGCGCTTCCACATATATGGTTTTCCCAAGAGAATATCACAGACATCCAGTGGGGCAACATCACATAATACCTCATCCTTGAAGGGTTGGATACCATATGAAAATCGACACTGTTGGCTGACACGAAGATCTTGTCCTTGGCGAAGCCACCTGATGTTGTATGGTTGCGGGTGTGGTGTTGTCGACAATCCCAACTGTTTGATGACCTCTGCTGAGATGAGGTTCTTCTGGCTTCCGCTAGCAACAATAAAATGTAGCGGGGTCCCCTTCACCAACATCTGTGAATGAAAAAGGCACTCCCCCTCTTTAGGATCTGTTGGTTCTTTAGGTTGAATTGTTGGGGTCGTGACAATAGCAGTGGGGTCTGCGTCAATGATTTGTCCTTTACCAGTATTTTTAGAATTAGATTCTGAATCAAGATTCAACTCCTTGTCTTTGATCTCAGCCACCAATGATTATTTTGAGCGACATTCATCAATGTTGTGCCAAGGGATTTTGTGGAAATCGTACCATTTTCTGGTGTCCTTGTTTGTCTTCCCGTGAGCCTTCTTTTCCTGTGTCTTGGAATGGTTTTTGGGAGACTATTTGTTAGGGCCGTCTTTGTCATACTTTGGTTGTTACGGATTTGCAAAACTGAAATCCCATTTTTTCTGGTGCTTAAATTTCTGCTCAATTTTAACAGCATATCGATAATTAGCACCGAGTGATGAGATGTCCAGAAAATGTGTTTCAGTCTGGATGTATCTGTGTAGAGCCCCACAGTATTTTAGAACCAAATGTCGCTCGGAGTCTTTGATACCCAGCTTGGTGCGCAAGGTATGGAAGGTATTAGTGAAATCTGGAACTGCTTGGCCCCTCTCTTGCCGCAGTGTGGTCCATCTCATGTACTGGTCCTCATAGCTGCCAACAGGGTAATACTGTTCTTTTACCGCATCTACAAAAAAATATCAAGTGGGATCGACCCCATATATTCCAGACTCCTCTGTGGAACTTTGCTCCCAGTAAGTTTCCCAACAATGTTTGACACGAGGGAGAGTTTTAAGGAGTGCGAAGGTGATCTTTTCTTTGTTGGAAAAATTGTGAACAGAGAAATAACCTTCCAGTAAAGTTAACCATTTTTCTAGGGCTTATGCATCTATCTGTCCTTCAAATACAGGAATATCAAAATTAACTTGTACCTTGTAAGGCAAGGTGACTCCAAAGTGGCCGCTTGATGAAGATGCGCCTGATGCTATCGGAAGGCGTTGAAGGATGTGGGAAAAATTGTCCATCATTTTGTCCCTCTGTCGCGTGAGAGCTTGCTCAAGAAACAGATTGATAGGATCGTCTTCTCCATCATTTTTCTTTTCTTCCGCCATTGAGGGTTTCTTGGGTGTGCGAGAGCGATTGTCTTCAAGAGAGACAATCTCGATACTCAACTTGCTATACTCGGACCTCGCCGAGGACATGCACTGAAAAAAAAATGATCAAGAACAACCTGCTCTGATACCACTGATCCGGATTATTTTCTGCACGAAATGAGATCGAAGATATAATAAAGAAATGCACAGACATATCATAGATATTTAATAATATAACAGAAATATATCAGATATGCAACTATAAACACAGATATACAATAATACATGATTTCTATTAATAAAATAAATGTACAGAGATTGTAAAATACAGAGTGAAAGACTCGATAGAATGGTGACAACTTATCTCTGAGAAGAGATGTGATGGCTACTCGCATTCACAAGAAGATGATTACAATGAGGCTCTGAAGGCATTTTTACAGTAAGCAGGAATGCCAAAAACCCTAAACATCCAAAAACCTAACCCTAGGAGATGAAGCACCAAAATTCATGTGGGCCCTGTTTGGGTAAGTGAGTACATCAACTTCCCGGGGTTGTAACTTTTGCATACGATCTCCATTTTAGGCGTGTGATAGCTCGTTGGAAAGGTATCGTTGAGGAAATTCATTTTGGGGGCTCAATGCTTCCTTTGGATACCATTGAGAAACTCTATCTCAAAACACCTTCATTTGGGACCTCAAAATGGCCCTGGAAGTTAAAAACTACTAAAAATAGTAAATTGCCAAAATTGTCAGAAAACTATTTTGAGCCAACTGGAAAAGGTGGGTGGCCACCGATATCCACTTGGATCATTAATGAATCAGGTGTTCAATGAATACTTGGAAAAGTTTGTTCAAGTATTCATTGATGACATACTTATATATTCTCGGATGACAGAAGAACATGACGAACATTTATGCTTGGTACTACAGTGTTTACGAAAAACAAATTATACGAAAATTCTCCCTAAAAATAGATCACTGTGAATTGCAACACATATTTATGCAGAGTGACTTGAACGCACGATAAAGGATTTGGTCATAATTTCTTAGCGAATATGATTTTGAGATTACTTACATAAAATGAACAATGAACAAAGTGGCAGATGCATTGAGTCAGAGACCATGCATGTTCTTGTTGATACCTCTTCAGACGAATCTTCAAGAAAATATTCTTACTATACAGTTCAATGATGACTAGTATAAAGAGGTTAAGGAAAATATAGGACAAGACACCATGATGGTACCTAAGTTTGAAGGATATGTATTGGACAAGTATGAATTGATCAGGTATAATAATCAGATTTACGTATCTCCTAGCGACAAATTGAGAAGTTTGATCTTAAGTGAAGCTCATAGAGAAATGTACATGGCTCATCTAGGAGTCACGAAGATAAGGACAAACCTTAAGCCCTTATTCTTCTGGAAAGGAATGAAGGTAGACATAGTTAGCTACGCGTTGAGATTTCTAGAATGTGAGCAAGTGAAGGGTGAACATAGACATCCGACAGGATTACTACAACCACACACTTTTACAAAATCAAAATGGGAGGTCATTTAGATGGAATTTATTCTTGGATTTCCGTTGACAACAAGGAGGCAAGACTCAATTTTCTTGGTAGTTGACACTTTGACGAAGAGTGTGAATTTTATCCTTGTGTGTACGACGTATCAGGTGCCAGACATAGCTAGAGTGTTTATTAGTGATGTTCTGTGGTTATATGGCATGCCAAAAAGGATCATATCCGATAGAGGGTCAGTGTTTACAGGACATTTTTGGACAAGTTTCTAAGAGGCCTTGGGGACACAACTAAACTTTAGTACATTATATCACCTTGAGACAGATGGGAAGACATAAAGAACAAACCAAATTTTCGAAGAGATGTTGCGTATGTATGTGATGGACCAACAAAAGAGTTAGGAAGAGTTCTTGCCACTGGTATATTTTGCATACAACAACAACTATCAAGGTACCATTAAGATGGCACCGTTTGGGTTTATTTACAGATGACCATGTTGGACGCCATTGAGTTGGGATCAAATTGAGGATAGGGTCATGGTAGAACCAAAAGTGATCCAAGAAATTGAAGAACAAATGAAAACTATAAGACAAATGATAAAAGAAGCACAATATTGACATAAGAGTTATACTGATGCGCATCATGTTGACCGCAATTATGAAGTTGGAGACTGAGTTTTCTTGCAGGTGAAACCGCACAAGAGTTCGATTAAGTTTGGAAAGGGTGATAAAATATCTCCTAGGTTTGTGGGACCTTTCGAAGTTGTGGAAAGGAAAGGACATGTGGCCTATCGACTAGCTTTGTCTGATTCTTTGAGGCGTATGCATGATGTTTTTCATGTATGTGTTTTGAGAAATTATGTTAGTTATCCCACACAAGTGATTGACATGATTTCTTTGTAGGTGTCGGATGAGGGTGCACTCATGGAAGATCCAATCGACATTCTGGACCATCACATTCGACAGCTACGACGTCGAACAATTGATAATGTCAAGGTCCAGTGGGACGATTATAGTCCAAACTTGGCTACTGGGGAGGACGCATATGATATGCATCAATAGTTTCCTAATTTGTTTTAGAGATTAGACATATAGATCCTACCAGATACTTTATTTACTACATATACTATACAACTTCGAGATGAAGTTTGAAACAAGAGGGGGTGTATGTAACATCCCACTCTTGCGATCACATGTTATCGACTTATTTTTTGACACCTTCATGCAAGTGATCTGGTTATAGTACATGGTTTTTGTTTCGCTTATGTATTTTTATGATGATGTTGATGGATTATGATTTTATGTTATTTGTTATATGCGTATTGACATATGCTATTGATGAGCTTCCCTTAGTGTGAAGGACACTTGATGAATTGTGGATTCCGAGGGCATCAATGAACCTCCTTGGACTCGGGATTGAGTCAGGGAGTGGATTGTATTGATTTGAGTATTTCATTTATGCATATGCGACATATGATCATTTATAGTATGATTTTATATATGGATCATTGAAAGTGTTTCGTTGATAGATGCAGGTTGACAAATTCTTGCTAATCTGACTCACATAAGGAGTACAGGGGCCATGCACATAGACCATATATTGAGGGAGAGGTGCGGAAACATCCTTGTCACATCCTACTAGAACTCCCACCATGGCTTGAATTGTAGGTTAACAATTACCTAGTTAGAGAGGTCCATGATGCCATGAGGGCAGACTGAGATAGACGCTCATGAATATTTCTAAGGGGCGTGCAATAAGGTAGGGTCCTTATTCCTTATAAGCCCTTAGTCTCTCACAAGGTCGATCGAATGGAGTGCCAACTCAAAGGGTTGGACAACTACCAAAAACAGTGAAAGGCGAGTGGCACACTTGGAGCATGGAGTGCACCTTGAAGGACATGTTGTGAAAGTAACACTTGAGTCAATGAATCTAGGTGGCCTAGAAAACCTTGAGCGAATAATTAAACCTTGTAAAATCTTTAAGCATTGTTGGATTTAATTAATTAATTAAGGATTGAAATTATTAATTGTGAATCCCCAAATGAAAGTTTAAGTTGGTAAGAAGACTAAAACTAAATTATTAACTAAATTGAGATAGGAATGAGGTAAATAAATTTAAGAAATTAAGAAAAATAAAATAAACCTAAAGATTGATTTAATACACATAGGTGCAAGAAAATACAAAATTCGAATTTAAGTTAAGAAAGGAATAAAGATAAAAGAATGTGTAGGCATAGAAAGGTATATAGAGTCTAGTTAACACTAGTCTGACTAGAAGATGATCCCTATTTTAACTCAACTCAGATTTAGTAAGGCATGAGTCATTAAATGGGAATATGGGGATTAAAGAGACAACTAGGAGTGAATTAAGGATCGCTTTTAGGAAGGGTGAGGGAATTTGACTTTTAATTAAGTTATAATATGTATTTACTTGTGAAACTTGGGGAGAGGGTGACAAGTGTAAGGGGGAAATAGTTCTAAATTACTTAATTAAAAAGAGAATTAATTGTGCAAGTGGGGATGTGTCATGGATAAATTCTATAAAACAAATCGCCTAGATGAGAAATGGATCACACAGGTTATCGATAAAGTTATGCTGCATAATTTTTGACTGATTTTACTTGTGAGAGTTGGGATACCTAGCTAGAGAGAGTGGTGGATTTACCTTGTGAGGTATCTAGGAGCTAGAGTATCATTCTAGTTTTGTGTGTGTGGCCCATTTGCAGCTTGAGGGGGCTAAGGGGGAAGAAGAGTACCCCTAGATTTGGCTGGGAGGTACCAGTGAAGTCTCAACAATTAGCAAGCTAAATTCATGAGGAGCGCCACCGCGGAAGAACATATTCAACTTCGACGTATGCTGTCAGGATAGTTATTATATGAGTTGAATTTAATAGTTTGGATTACATATAACATGGAGTTTTGTTTTCAAAATATGTATTAAATGATGATGTTAACTTTTGTGAGTTCAACAAATAGTTGTGGTATGTGGAAAGGATATTTTTAATAATGTTACCAGCTAAATTCTAACCAATATATGGAAAATTTTAATCGATGTTCTCCCTTTTTAATCCATAGGTTTTTATTGAATACCTTGCTATGTTGAACCAGGATAATTACTGTCCAACCATTTCTTGATTTCTCCTAAAATTCTGCTTGTAGATTGGAACAACCACCAACACACTCTGTGTTTTACCTATATCTTACCTGGAGTATTCTCTGTGATTTTTCTTTAAAATTGCTCTGTGTTTGCATGGAATATTACTCAACTTTTTTCATTAAATACACTTTTCATTTTCATAAAACATACTTTGCATTTTTCATAACCTTCCTCTATGAATTTGCATGAAATATCACTCAATGTTTTTCATTAAATACACTCTTCATTTTTCATAACCTTCCTCTGCAAATTACATGGAGGATTACTCATTGATTTTCCTTAAATACACTTTGCGTGTTACACAAAACATAAAACTTCCTATGCATTTTTGCATAGGATTTACACAGGCTTCTTCATGAAATGGACCTAAGATTTTACCTGGACTTTACTCAACGCTTTCCTCTAAACTTACTCTGTGATTTTGCTTGGAACCGACTCTGCGATTTTACATGGGATGTACTTTGCGTGTGCATAAATATGACTCTGAGATTCCTTAATTTTTTCCAATAGGTTATTGACCCCTTTGTCAAATGGATATGCAAAGAACAAAGCCTTGAGTTCTCTTTTGTTTTAAAAAGGGTTGGGTCCTTCTTTTAAATTTTTAAATTGAATTTAAGTTAGGAATCAACTCTTATATATATGGCTTTAATAGATTGACCTTCTTAATTTAAATTAGGGTTTAGAATCCTTGTACATCTCTAAGGTGATGAGCTTCCTTAAATTCTCTTAGATTGACATTCAAGCACCTTAAATCCTTCATTTTCTTATTACGAATGATCATGTTAAAGTTTTAAGAGATATTCAAGTAGTATTGAATTCTTAACGCATTGCTTAAAGATGATTTGACTTCCTTATGGTTTATTAAGAGGATCATTGAATCATCCTTACATATTTTTAAGTTTGGATAGCATAATCTTGTATGGAATAAATTATAATAATGCCTTCCAAGGGAGACTACTTATACTCTTTTAGTTATGTTTTAAATATCAAGAAGAATCATTAAAAATAAGTAAACCCTTCATTAATATAATTATTAGATATAAAATAATTATATGGATATAAGCGCAAGTCTCTAGTTATGGATCCTGCTAATTAGAATTTTAGGATCTTGATATTTCATGGGTAAGTAAATTAATCTGTTTATATTTTGTCGATATACTAGAATTGGTGATCACTCCTGCGCCATGAATCAAATGTTGATGTATGTTCGGTTATGAATTTTCTTACTCTTGCATCATGAAAATAAATTTGATTATTAATAATGTGTCATGAAATAAATGTTGATGTGTGATTGGTTAGAAATTTGCTTACTCTTGTAACATGAAAATGAAGTTGATGATAAATCTTGCATCATGAAATTAATGCTGATGTATGATGAGTTATGTTATTATCTTACTCTTGCGCCATGATCATAATGTCAATGTATGATTGATTGAGTAATTAGATTCCATTGCGCCACTAAATAATGTTGATGTATGATTGTTTTAGTAACTAGATTACTCTTGGACCATTAATTATGTTGATGTATGATTGCTTTAGAAATTAGTTTACTCTTGTGCCATTAAATAAAGTTGATGTATGATTGTTTAATGGTTAGATTACTCTTGCGCCATGTAATAATAATGATGTATGATCGATAATATATATTGGAGTTATGAGTTGTGATTGATTAAGGGATTTAGACACCTCCTTGTTCCTCAGAACAGTCGCCAGCCCTGAGACCTTAAGTGGTCAAAATCAATCGGATGAATCCTAGGCTTGAGCATTGTTTATGTTTCCTGGAGGTCTTAACCATGCATAATAGGTTGGGCGGGTAGTTCTTTACATGTTCAGTGACATGGTTGATCAATTATCTGTATTTCGCTTCAGTTGATCGTGAAAGCATGGGGACATCAATTTTGCTTCAGTTGATCAATTATCTGTATTTTTCTTCAGTTGATCTTATATATTGATGTCAACCCTTGGTGATGATGGTACTTGGTTGAGGTACACTATTGGTATTACTTGTTTAGCATATCTTATGGTACATGGTGTATGACATAATATTGTCCCCATGCTTTCACAATCAACTGAAGTTGATCAATTGAAGCTTCAATTGATGTCCAAGGGTTGACATCAACGACAACCAACTGTCCAAACCAACTACCCAACAATAGAAAGCATCTCTCCACACAATTATGAAGATAAATAAATAAAATTTAAATACATTTTAAAGGTTAAAAGGTTTATAATTATAGTACATGTAATATGTTAATTATACATTTCAATATAATTACTGAAAAATATGTATTCAAACATATAATTATTTTTTATTAAAAGTTGTTATTTTAGGATAGAAACAATTACTTTATTTTCAATTAAAAAATGATTATTTGAAAATTTTTGTTGGTCAATGACAACTTTCTATCCTAATTATGTATCTTGTTATTTTTCATGAATGTTACTAAATGATTTCTAGAGTTATGAATATCTTTACTAACACACCTTTGTAATTAGTTTTTCTAAACATTTTAATGTTGTTAATATATGATGAACATAAGGATGGATATTGACTCTTTCAGGTGACTTTTATTAAGTTTCAATTCCATTATAAAATTTAAAATAAAAATCACATTCTTCACTTACTTAAATCACACTACACAAAATAAAGTACAAGTGCATACTACATTTAATTCTTCACTTACTTAAATCACACTACACAAAATAAAGTACAAGTGCATACTACATTTATAATATGAGAGGTGTGTACTACATTTACATGATTAAAATTACATAAATATTGTACATTTCATTTCCACGTCTTTATAAAATAATTATCAAGGAACTAATTTGAATGTGGTAGATTGGAGTTCTTAGAAGGAACTAATTTATTATCTGCATGAAAAGTATCATTTTCATAATGTGTTTTTTTTTTCCACATAGAGGAGCATTAGCTATCACAACCTCTTTCAAGGAGGAAATTCCTATATCCATTTATTCTACATTATCCCTCTAGAAAGGATTGAATTCCCCAATTGGAACTTGTGGGTCCTAAATTATCTTCTTCTAATCAAGGTTAGTATCCAAACTCGATTCCTCAAGAAAAATACATCGCTTTGGTTTTGACTTGGTTTCTTTTCCCATATGAGGGTGAGTTTGAGAATGGGGACACGTAGATTGTAAATATCTTGGAAGATGACATATTTAACACTTGAAAGTTGTGTTCTCATAATCCAAGACATGTGTGTATTTAAAATTATTCCATGTGGGAATCATTTTATCTGGAAGAGATTTACTAAGGTTTATCTTAACAAAGATATGTGCATATATGCATAAAATTTCTATAGCTCTCTTAAGATACGATTTTATTTAAGTGTGCAAAACATTATTGATATCCTAAAAAATTGGCAAATACTATAAATGTAATGGTAAATTGGGAAGATGAACCCAAATTGGAATTCTAGTAACTAACATAGTGTTAGGGTCAAATTTAAGGAACCAAGGAGTTAAAAAGTCCCTTTCTTTCCAAGAAACAAGGACCCTCCATGTGTTGATAATCAACATGATCATAGCATTAAACAATAAAAAATACCTTTGATCATATAGGTATCTCACAATTGTTTCTCCAAGTCTAGTGAATACATTTAAATAACGTCAATGTAGGAGGGAAATACCCATTAAATGTACAAATAATCGAATCTTTTTCATATGGGGAATGCAAAATGGGTTACCTTTGATGCTATGATCTCCACCATTGGCACCTCTTTATTGTGATCCAATATAGGAAATATAAATATGCGAAATATTTGAATCATTTGGATTTGAAGCGTTGTTTTTTACTGCATCCTTGAATGACATAGGTTTGGAAAGTGAAAGCATCTTTGAACCTACAAATCCTTCACACAATTGCAACGCCAAAGTTTTGGTGGAATATTTGCCTATATTTTAGAGAGACAACAATGTTTGATCCTCAATTTGTTTACCTGTATATATTAAATACTGTTGATCCATAGGAATCCCTTGTACGTACTCCAATTTCTACTCTAGATCTCACACAAATTCCACATAATGCACCTGTAGGAAGATGGTTTTTCCAAATATGGACCTAACCATAATCTATAATTTTTCCTCTCTACTCCTTGTTAACAAAATTATTCCAAACACTTTATTTGGATACATTTTGTAGAAAAACATGCTAGGTGTCTCCAATAGCTATACATTGATTATGTATATACATTTTGTCAAAAAAAAAAAATTAAAAATGAGAATGGATTCGTTAATGTTAATTTGGTTAGGTTCTAAATTTTATCCTTTAATCTCCAATCCACAACATCAAGCTAAGGTTGGGTACCACTTAACATTAAAAAACTCTA
>SNQJ01S0215214.1:7865-18537 GCA_010110895.2 Picea sitchensis
TGACTTTCTTGTCCTCTTCGACATATTCATAGTCGAAGTATGTGTCTAGAGCTCTAATCCAGTCTAGAAGCTCCTCTGCATCCAAGTTTCCCTCATAAACTGGAATGTCCATCTTTTCTCTTGCACCCATCCTTGCAATAGCTTTGATCAAACGCTCGTTTGATGCATCCTCGGTTGCAACTTCTTCCACATGTTCAACCTCAATCTCACTTTCGGAATCGCTGGGATCCCCAGCACTGACTGTGCGTCTTTGCGCTGTCTCCATATCTTCGATTCTAGCTCGTAGATCACGCATCTGTCTCTCCATAACTGGATCTGTCATCTGCCTGCCTATTCTTTGCGGCATTTCCCTATCCTCTGGATCGGGTGACTGTCTATCTCTCCTTGGCAGCATGGTGAATTCTCTTTCTCTGCTACAGAAAGAAAAGAACCTTTCTGTGCTCTGATACCAATCTGACGCAGCACGCGCTCGCAAGCACGTCTGCTCATAGGATCTTTCCTTCCTTTCGGCCCGAAGAACCCCAAACAATTCTTCTATTTCCCTATCGAGAAATCTGCACCCACAACAACCTCTTCATGGGATCCCCCTCTTTACAATCGGGAGATCGGACTTCGCGACTTCACAAGGTCAGTGGTCGAGCGTTGGTTTCACGAATCCCCGAAACCCGACAACAGTCAACGCTGACCCTTTACTTCTCCTTTCGGGACTTTCTCTATTGCGATTTCGGCACTCGCGATGTCAAACAACTTGGTTTACCGACTCCCAAATCCCAATTTTCCGAAACTCCGACACACGCGCGAGTTTGAATTTTCAATCCCCGCTTCACCTCATCGGCATTTCAGAGTTCGCAATATCACGAATCCTGATGCACTTGTTTTGGGACTTCTTGCTGCGAAACCTTGAAATGGTGTGCCACCTGTCCCCTCGCCGACTCCTATGGCCCCACACTGTTCTCTTACCCGTCGGGATATCGCGTTTCACGATTTCGCGATTCTTGTTGCTATGTTACGGAGTTCCAACCCACGAAACCCCGATATGATATTCATGAGCAAATCCGACGGTCCTTGTGACTCGGATCTACAGTCCTTCCCCTCCTGAGCTTTGAACCTCTTGAGAATACTCCGTTGTATCTCCCTTGCACCTCTGTGAGGTCTGACGGCTCACGGGATGTCGCGAATCCTCCTCGGAGAATACTGACCATCCGTTCCTCCTGATGAAATCTGCGAAATGACTAAGTGTTCCTCCGCAGAACTCGTCGACCTGTGGTGCAAACTTACGACGCTTCCTACGAACTTCCAGTCACAGCTTCCCTGCGCTACCCTTCAACAGTCTCGAAGGCCTTATCCTTCCTGAGCTTTTCCACGACTTTGCGTCCTTTAGAAAATACTTGCACGCACTCCTTGCGGAAGACTTCCAAACCCTTCAAGTGTTTGAATTCCTTCAACCCTGCGCACACCTGCAACAATTGTCTTTAAATACTTCGTTCAGGTTCGCAACCCTGAGACTTCTCTTAGCCCGCGCACTCCTTGCATGAATCCTGTGCCCAACTGCACTTCTGAGGAAGTGAGAACAAGAGTCAAACTATCTGAGCTTCAGAGATGCAACCCTGAATTCTTGTCGACGCACTTCAACTGCACTCCTTGCAGGAATTCTTACTTAGATAGAGAAACAATTGAAACTCATTCCATTAGCCTTTCCTCTCAGATTTCAGACTCAAACCATGAAATCATATACACAACATATAAAGCAAATGTATAGCAGGAAGCAAACATTCATGAGCATATCATTCAGCATCAATACACAGAGAACAAACACGAAACCATGGATTTGAATCAATCTCTTTCTGTTAATCCAAATGTATGTACATGGGTGTTCTTACACAGCTCTCTGCTTCTCTTCTATGCTCTTCAATACACTAATGTTACAATACTCAATGAGGGTGTTTATATCCCGTTTCCCTCTTGCGCTCTAAAGCTGTCTTATCTAGGATTAAATTCTACCTACTTGCATTAACTACTTTAAATGCCTTCTAACTACTAAGGACGAGAGCAAATGGCTCAAGTTATGGTTACATTATACAAGTGCGCCTCATTAAATTGTCACATTTATGTCGCACATCAACTTCAAGGAAATTTCAAAATTTGTGCTGGCTTGTCCAGCTGTCCAATTGCTTCCGCGTTGGCTCGCTTGATGTCCAATTTCTTCTTGTTGAACATCAATATGAAAATCTCTAATTAGATTATCATCACTTGTTCCTTCAATATTTGCATGTTCTTTTTTCTTTATTCTATAGAACTCTTTCGACTGTTCTATACGATGAGTATCATCCTGAGTGTGATCCTATTTTCTCTTCCACTCCCTTTTGTTGCCCATGGTTATTCAATATGTAAATGTTTTTTAAAAGATCGTATCTTAAATAACTTGGAAATAATTGCTCAATAAACCAAGTTGCCTTAAAATAAATTTTGGATAAAAAATCGATGTTAAACAAAAGTTAAAAAAAAATTGGTTTAAAAATAAATTGCTTGAAAAAAAATTCCTTATGAAAAAATTTAGCAGTCAAGTCTCGAGCTAGGGTTAGAGACTATAGTTAGGAACATGATCTGGTTTTGGGCCCTTCGGTTAAAAGCACACTTTTCCCGATTATTTTTTTCTACGGTGATTTTCTCTTCCCGATGGTAGTTTCTTTTCGAAGGCAGTAGAGAAAAGAATAGGCCAACATGGAGACCCCTGCTTATGTGGAAAATGACCTTCTAAACATAGGGGGATGTGGATGCTGACAAGTGGAGGCCTAGGGGGCCGACTAGATGAGAAGGGGAAAGCTTCCTTGTTACCGCAACACCGCAAAAACACACAGAGGTCGCAAAGAATGCTTTACTCTCGCCTGGTAAGTCACTTATTTTCCAGTCTCCTATGAATGAAGAAGTTTTTTTCAAATATTTTTCTGAACAGTGGCCTTCAGGATAACGACTACGACAAGTAGGAACCCTACCTTCTCTTAGTCCACAGAGGGCCTTAGATCTAGATTGGTTCAACCAGACCGAGGGAGGGTTTATAATTTCTTCACCCTCTTCTTCCCAAGTGGGTTGCACGTCCTCTAACAAACACTTTGGAATGAAAGGTTTCTCAGAAGAGGTAGCAAAATAGTGGAGTATATATGGGCTCCCCATACTCCCAGGGGAACAAGTGGATTTTCCAAAAAACTCCACAACCAAAGGCTTCATTTCATCCTTTCTAGAAGCAAAAGAGCACCGAGGTTTCAGTTGGAATAAGGCGATAAGAGATACCACATAGGAGACACCCAATTCTCTCGGTTATGGTGAGGGTTCAGACTACAATGACCTGAGGAGGAAGATAGGGGAAGGACACAAACTAAAAATAAAAAAATTAAAGTCTAAAGGGAACCTCAGAAACCTGGTCCCTGGGGAAGAAGTGGATTTAAGTCAGGTCATCCTTATGGAAAATCAAACCCTGGTAGGAAGAGCAAGCAGAATAAATTTTTCCCTTAAAACTATGGTTGACTGGATGCATCGTGTTTGGAAGGAACAACTTGGATATGTCCCAGAGATCGTCAAACTCAATAGGAATTGGTTTTCTTTCACCTTTTTGCAACCAGAACATGCAAAGAGGGTGCTTGGAAAACCATTGAGTGTAAATAAATCACCTTTACTCCTAAAGCCTTGGAGTCCTCTTTTTGACGCAAACAGAGAGAGGATGGACAAAATACCAGTTTGGGTGTGACTACCGACACTCCCCCTGTATTTCTGGTCCTTGGAACACTTCAAATTGATTGGGAATTTCTTGGGGGCCTTTCCAGACGCAGACATGACCTTTGAAGAAACAAAGAAAATAAAAGTGGCAAGGGTTTTAGTCAGTTTAAATATCAAGGAAGGTTTAGGTGAAGAAGTCGACCTGAGTTGGGGAAGATTTACCCACACCCAGAAATTGGATTATGAAAATGTCCCTTTCAAATGTAGGAGGTGCCACCAGTATGGACATCTGATTAAAAATTTCATTATGCCCTTAAGGACCATAGGAAATGGTTATAAAAGAGAAAAAAGGTAATATTTGGTATCAGGAGGAAAGAATTCCCACAAAGTCTTCTGATTAAGGAAAACAGATCCCAACAGGTCAAAGACGAACAAATGAAAAAGAAAAAGATGCTCCAGTGCTGGAAATACAAGCTTCCTCAAATGATTTAGGACTCAAAACAAAAACAGAAGATGAGAACATGTGCATCTCCAAGAATCCCTCAGATTTTGGACCAAACTCGGTCCTAGGTACTTCTTTATCCTCCTCTCCTCCCATTACTGTTTTAATAAACAACTTAAATTTATAAGGCAATGAGTGGTTGGAGGCTCTTAAAATCATGCCTCTTTTGAAATTTTCCTCTCTGCTAGCCTCTAGAACCACGTTTTCTTTGGAGATTGAACCTCAGACGAGTGAATTTCAAAGCCTAAAGTGACTTTGTAGTAATGAAGAGGATACTACTTCATCATCCTCAACGAACTCATCGGGCCGCTCTTACCTTAGATCCCAGAAAAATGTTGCCTCGGGAGGGCTATCCAAAGAAATGGTTAATACATTGCATAAAAGTGGGCGCGGAATGAAATCATTGATTTCAAAGGCACAAACCAAAGACAAGAATGATCTCTTGGCTAAGAAACAACTCTTAATTGAATGGGCGCTTAGAGCAAGGTAGACCCATGGAAAAGGTTCGTGATGAAACACTGCTCCTTTAATTGCAAGGGTCTGGCTGGTCCCCTCAAAATACCAACACTAAAAAGGGTGATATGTTCCAAGTAACCTGAGATTTTGTTGTTACAAGATACGTTGGGGGTCGGGGAGGAGATACAATCAAACTCACGGGGCATGGAGTCAGGGATATGAATAACTATCTCTTTTCTAGAGTTAGACGAAAATATTCACATCATCAATGTATATGGTCCTTGTCAGAACAGAGGCCCATTTTGGGACACTCTTTTCAATAAGTCCTTATTGAAAGGCCAACTGGTTATTTTAGGATATGATCTAATTTTTTCTTTGGGACTCTCTGAAGTTTGGGGTGCACATGCAAGAGTAGACCCTCTGGGGGGTTACTTCACCCAAAAACTTGCAGAGTGCAAACTGTTTGATATCGAACCTACGAAACTCAAACCAACCTGGAGAAACAATAGGGTGGGGGAGGATAGGATAGCAAAAAGGTTGGATCGTTTTCTGATAGATAACTCTTTACTGAAAAAACAATTACAATTGAAATAGTGGATTGGATCTGGGGGCATTTCTGATCATTATCCGATTTTCTTGGAGTTAAGACAAGGTCCAAAAAAGCCATCAAGCCCCTTTAAATTCAACAAGACTTGGCTAACATAAGACTCTTTTATTAACCTAGTGATAGAAAATTGGATACTCTTTCCCCAGGAAAGCAATCAGTCGACAACCTCTCACTTTGTCGAAAACGTAAAAAGGATTAAAGCAAAAACAAAGATCTAGGCTTTTCAGAAAAGACAAAATGAAGACTCGGAGCTTAAAGAAATATAATCCCATCTAAAAAGGATTTATGAGGAAGAAGGGGGTGGTTATGCAACGTTAGAATCCAAGATATCACTAATCAATTTGGAAGAAAGGAGAAATAAGTTACTCAAGGAAAAGGAAGAAATGTGGAGGCTGAAAAGTAGAGCTACTTCGCTGGCAAGTGGAGATGAGAACACAAAGTTCTTTCAAGCCTTTTCAAAGGGTAGTAAGTGTGAAAATACCATCTAGAACTTGAAGGACCATGATGGAAATCAGGAAAACAATTTTGAGGGAATGTCAATACTAGGGGAAAATCACTTTCAAGACTTCTTCAGAGAAGAGAACCATGCTACAGTAGAAGAAGTGGTTCATTTGGCTCAACTCTTCTCTAGATTTTCCAATGAAGAGGATAACTGATTGTTGATGGAAAAAGTAGATGAAGAACTAAGAGAAGTAATCCTAAGTTTCCAAAAAGACAAAATCCCAGGCCCTAATGGATGGACTATTGAGTTCTTTATGGGTTTTTCTAACCTCTTGGGACAAGATTTAATAAAGATGGTATAGGACATCCGAATCAGAGGACGAATGAAACTAATATTAAATTATACCTTCATAGCATTAATCCCAAAAACTGACAACCCAGTTACTTTGGATGATTTCCAACCAATCTCCCTCTATAATTGCATCTACAAAATTGTTTCGAAAATTATAGCAAGAAGAGTGAAAATAATTCTCTGAAAAAATTTCGAGTGAGTAGTTCAAATTTTTGGAAGGCATACAAATCCACGAAGTTGTAGGGGTAGCACAAGAAGGACTACACAACATTAAATCCAAAAAACTAAAGGGTGTAGTGCTAAAAAATGATCTCTCCAAAGCTTACGACAAAGTAAGTTATCTCTACATTCGTCTACTACTAACTCATTTGGGCTTTGCAGCTCCCTTCATCAAGTGGATCATGTGCTATATTACAACAGTCTCATTTGCAGTGCTAATCAATGGTTCTACCTCCCCCTTCTTCCTTTTAGAAAGAGGCTTAAGACATGGGTGTCCACTCTCCCCTCTTCTTTTTCTCTTAGTCGTTGAAGGACTCAACAGAGCAATCTCGGAAGTTAAATTCTTAGGAACTTTATCTGGAATCAAAGTTTCACAAACACTTCAAATTACACACCTTTGTTTCATGGCTGATGTACTAATATTTAGTACGAGCTCCAGACAAGATGCAGAAACCATGAAGAACATCCTAAATATGTTATCAAAAGCTACAGGCATGGTAGTAAATGAGGAAAAGTCGTCACTCACAACAAATTTGCTAACGAAAGAAGAGATGGGAGCCTTCAAACAACATTTTCCTTTTGAGGAAAGTAAACTAGAAGAAGGATTGAAATACCTGGGTTTTTTCTTAAAACCAAATGACTACAGGAAAGAGGATTGGAAGTGGCTCTTGAAGAAACTGGAAACAATATCAATTTCTTGGAGTCATAGATGGCTCTCTCAAGCTGGCAGAATAGTACTAATTAAATTAATTTTGGAAGTCCCTGAAAGGAGTTCCAGTTATTTGGAAGGAAATTCTCAACTCGTTCTCAGTCATAGGGGAAGGCCTATCTTGGAATATAGGAAATGGACAACAGATCAGATTGGGAGCAGATCCTTGGGATGGTTGTGAAGGACAATACATACTTCCATACTAGCTTATCTTCCTTTTGAGAACCCGAGGTTTTGATGCTTTAAACGAACTTACAGACCCGGACCAAACAACCATTTGGTCCCAAGGATGAAAATCTTTAAATGAGTTAGGATTAGAAGAAGAGGATGCTGCAGAGATGGAAAGGTATACAAAAAGACTAAAAAGATCACAGATCAGACTCATGGATTATGAGGAATAACTCATATGGGATCAAGCTACTTCAAGAACCTATACCCCCAAGGATGGTTATATCAAATTAAATCTAGATTTGGTGCAAAGAGAGCCATCTTGGTGGTGGAAGAAACTTTGGAAGCTGGCTTGCCCGACAAAATCAAGACTGTTCATGTGGAATGTCTTAACAAATAAGGTACCAACTTTGGATATACTTCAAAAAAGAAATAACTCTAGCCCTGGCAAGTACTCCCTTTGTAAATCAGAAGGAGAATCAACACTCCATATATTTTTGGAATGTCAATACTTCAAAGATGTATGGAATGAAGTGTCAAGACATTTGAAACTTCGTTACAGTTGGAATGGACTTTCTTTGGAACAGGCCTGACAGGACTGGTGGTCAAACATAGAAAATAAGGTTTTTAGAGCTCTACCATTGCTCGTAATCTGGGGAGTATGGTTATCATGAAACACACTCATTTTTAACAATGTTTGCTTGGCTCCAGAAATCACAACAATTAAAAGTATTGCACTTTTCTCTTCATATCCTCCTACTGTAGAGAGAGTCAAGATTAGAAATTTAAAGGAGGAAGAAATCGATAAATCTAAACCTTAGGGTTTTTTTGATGGAGCTTCCCAAAACAAAATATGTGGGGGAGGAGGGATTTTATATTTCTCAGACTCCCACTATTTTACCCTGACTCTTGGACTAGGGATGAGAACAAACAATTATGCAGAATTGATGAGCCTCAAACTACTCATTGCCTTCACCCTTGAAAAGAACTGTAAAACACTTATTGTTTTTGGAGATTCAATGAATGTCATTAATTGGATTAATGTCACACAAAGATGTACAAACATTAGACTTGCTAGTATAGTGGAAGACATCAATTTCATTCAGACCTCTTTTGATTCTCTTACTTGCTGACATGTTTACAGGGAAAGAAACAAAGAAGCAGATTAGAGGTCGAAAGAAGGCACAAACTTGGTTTTGGGCTAGTGGAAAGTATCCGAGTTCCTAAATGATCACATTCAAGAACATCTACAACAACCTTTTTTGTGAACATAATATACAACATATATTTTAAGAATTTATATTGTGAAACATATTTTATATAATCCAAACAGATTTGATATCACAACGACCATAACATGAAGGANCCTAAATGATCACATTCAAGAACATCTACAACAACCTTTTTTGTGAACATAATATACAACATATATTTTAAGAATTTATATTGTGAAACATATTTTATATAATCCAAACAGATTTGATATCACAACGACCATAACATGAAGGAATTCTTTGTGCTACACCAGTAGAAAATCTACATACAAAACAACTGATCAAGAATACACTCTAAAAGTGTATCTACATATTGTAATTTTGTTCTCATCAGATGATATAAAATTACGCTTTTTTCCTTTTTAAAAAAAATGACAATTTATTCTAAACAAATATAGACTTTGAAAAGAATTGTTTAAGAAAACTTACCTTAAAAAAAAAATATCTTTGATACAGGAAGAAATTGCTTATGAAAACCTCCACTTATAACAAAATTGTTGAAGAAAATCTTCAATCTAGAAAATGTTGCCCCAAAAACTGAAAAATAGTGAAAATGTTGCTCCAAAAACTGAAAAATAGAGAAAATGTTGCTCCAAAATTTGAAAAATAGCAAAAATGTTGCCCAAGAAAGCCAAAATAACAAAAATGTAGAGTGAGTGTGTGCAAAAATGTGATAATATGACTTTGACATAAATAACTTATATGTTTTTGTGTCGAAACATCGTATCTCGTGTTGAAACATTGCATCCCCTATTTTTCTCTGACCAATGGATGATTTTTTGCCGAAAGTTAGTCGTTTTCGACCGAAAGTCAGTATTTTTCAGCTAAAAGTTATTTTTCCCATTAAAACTAACTTTCGGTCGAAAAATAATAACTTTCAACCAAACTATTAGTTTGGCCGAAAACCTGCAACTATGACATTTTTCATAAAAGTGTATGTTCACTTTAGCTTCCTCCAACTTGGGAAGGAGCAAACTCCTTCAAATAATATGAGTCTGGTTTTAGAACTAGTACCAACATTTTCAGAATTGAATCTACTTTCATTTGATATAATTTGTATTCAATTTAATCGTTTTTTAATATTTTTAATTAAATTTATAAAAACATGTTTGCATTTTATTTTTAGATGACATAATGATTCAGTAAAATGAAACTCAATATCTGCAATAATACATAATAAAAAATTATATTAAGGAACCTTTCATTGTTCTCTTCAAAAGGGTATTTTTAGTTTTTTCTTTTAAATAAAAATTAAGGCAGATACATGGTGTCAAACTAAACGTGTTTAAAATCTGCAACGTTTTCGGAATGGTCAAATTCAAAAAATTGTAGTAATTATAATATTCATCTATTGTCTTCAAAACTATTGTCATACTTTAATAGAGTATGTTCAGATTGTTGCAACATATTTTGTTTTTCATAAAAAAAGTTTAATAATGAGTGAATTGATGCCGATAAACATAAATCATTATCAGTGCCTTCATTTTTAAGGAACATACTGTCAAACAATCGCTAAATTGACATATCAAATGTTAATAAAAAAATTTCAAAAAATAATTATGGCGAAGACATACTATAGGAATAGATTTTCAAGAAAGCATGTCAACTAGTTGATAGGTTTAAGAAAAAAACCATCTTTGTTCACCATCCCTCCTTTGAAACAACCTCTGTAGTCCTTTGAAACCACCCTCATCATCTTTAAAATCTTCCTTTAAACTTTGTTGTCCTTTGAAACCATCGTCATCACATTTAAACTATCAATGACATATTAAATGCCTTAGTGATTGTTCCACAAGGATGCCCCTATTTCCTCTTCTCTTCATAAGGGGGATCGTCAATAGGAAGCTTGTGGAAGCTCGTACCTACATAGGGGGCATGAATTCCAAGAACTTAACCAGGAAAGAATGCAGTCCCCTGTCTTCCATGTCACCTGTATTCCACTGAATCTTTCTTCATTGCAGGTTGTCTCCTTCATTAATGTATCAATGCCTTCATGTAGGAATACCTGTCGTACCATATTTTCATTTCACCTGTCTTCCACTCACTCTTTCTTCATTGCAGGGCATTTTCTTCATTAATGTATCAATGCCTTCTTGCAAGAATACATGCCTTACCATATTTGCGTATGATGCCACTTGATGCCATTTTTTCACTTCGCCCCTCTTCGCTTTTCATTAAAACAAATATGAATTTTTTAAATAATTATGTAGCCACTACCTCCACAACATTGACT
>SNQJ01S0215215.1:1969-12150 GCA_010110895.2 Picea sitchensis
TTTCCAACGTGTTCGGCAGTGGTTGGAATTTTAGATCCTTGTTTATTTTTCTTCTTCTTATTCTTCCTTTTCTTCTTATTCTTCTTATCCACCGAGTTACTAGCTTCAGAGCTTTCACTTGACGAAGAAGATGAAATGGAAGAAGACCTTGCAAGTGGAGAAGGTGAAGAGGATATTACTGGTGAAGATGGTGAAGGATCAACATGAGGTTGATGTTTTTGGGGGGAAGTGCTTACAAATGAAGCACTAATTTCATTTGGGACTACCTGAGTGGAAAAATACCACACCGACAATCCAATCGTTAGGCCTAGAAGGCTCAAAGTAGCAACGTGAGGAGGACCAATGTTTCTGTAAGAAGGAAAAATAAAAGGTTCCCTTGGAGCAAGGGTTCCTTAATTGGTTGTTTCAGGAACTGACGCCATTAGATAAATATCCAACCTAGAGTCTGCTAGGAAAAACAAACAACACATACTAAAAATCTAGTAAGCAAGCAAGCAAACACAAATTTCTCACAATGAACTCACTAGTTGGTAATGAAATCCAACGTCGTGGGATCAAAGTAAGAAAGGGATGAGATAGAGCGGGTGGAAAAGTTACGTTGATGACTTGCTTAACGGACTTACGCCTTGGTGCAAGCTCCCACACGTAATCGTGGGTATACCCTCCAAGGAGCCCGAGTGAGTTTGGCCAACGTCGATTCCAAGTACTGTGAGACTTGCCCCTCCATAGTCACCTTGTGTAAAGAACCTAAAGAGAAAGGCCACTAAGGTTACCAATTACTATAATGATGCCTGGGGAAATAGTCGTCAGTTCGATCCACGTGCAAAGGCAGGGTATCTAGCTCGAAATCAACTTGAAAGGATGCCACTCATCATTATGGGTATACCTTCAAGCGACCCCCATAATATGCACAATCTTTACACCAAGACCAACAAAGCAGGGTGAGTAACTCTGCCAGTCTCAATGCGACCTCGTGATTGACCCTTGTGTTAGAAGGGCTTCCCATGACAAAATGTAATAAGTGGATTTCATCGCTCCCTAACGCAAGATTCTATTTTTGTTTGAAGCTTTCGAAAGTTATCTTTCATACCTATTCCAAAGCCCTACAACTAATCTAATGTAGGTTTTCTACCAGAAAATATAAAAATGTCTAATCAATTTTTTATAAGCGCTTTATTTTTAAGGCTATTGTTACTCAAAAGGAAAATGGCGTGGACAATATGGTGTTTTGACTGACTCGAAATTTATGCAAAGAGATGAATATGCAATCTTTTCATTTCAATGAAAGCTATGCTACGAGAAGGAGAACACATTTATCATTCCCATATGCACAATGTCCGAAAATATATTAAACTCATCAATATCAATATCTTCAAGAAATCAAATGCAAGGATGCCCTCAATCTAATGTAAAGAAAGAAATATTTTTTTTGTTTTAAAGATAGCTAAAAGCAATAGAAGATCTATATAAAACAAAGAAACCCAAACTAAGTTTCTCTTTTAACACGATTTATTCATAAAAAGAAGTATTCTTTCACTAAACAATTCTAAAGAAAAACAATGCTTTGTAACAGAAAGACACTCAAAGCAAGAGACCAAATCTTTCAAAAGAAAACAAAGAAAAGATAAGGCAAAGATGGCTGAACACAGATTCAAAGCTGTCAAGCAGACTGTAAACAGATCATAATCAAACCCAAAAATTCACCCCAAAACTAAATCTAAGATCTGGGTAAGGAAAAACCATAAAAAAACAAACTTTTCACAATTTCCGCAGGCTGTAGATTAACACAGTGCGGAAATCCCTTATTTTCGCATGCCAGAAGACCAATACATTGCGGAAACGCCGCACTGTCCCTCAAAGTAGGGTGCGAAAATCACACAAAAAATGGAAAAAATAAAAATTGTGATGGTTTTCCAATGAATTTAAACAGTCAGAGAGTCAAGCTGGATCTCCCAGTGACTCAGAAAATAGAACCCGATAAATCAAAGCAAGAAAGAAAGACAAACTAGGAAAATAATCCGTTCCCCAGTGGAGTCACCAATTTTGTTGTAGGATAAATCAATGAATGTGGACATAAACTAATCTCTCTAGATCCACCTAGATCTAGAACAAAATGAGACAGAACATGGCACTTTCCCTAGGCTCTAATCATTGAATCTATCATCTAAGAAAGGATGAGTGACATACCTTTGAATATCACTTCCTTATGTCTTTGTTGTCCCTGCTTCGCTCTGGTGCTCTTGTGATATTGATTATGCAGTGAGACACAAACCAACCAAAGTGAAAGCAGAGAGAATATATTCAATGACAACATATGCATATGATCAAGGAATTATGCAATAAAATAAAGATAATTCTATGGGAAAGAAGCATGCCACTGTATTATATTAATAATAGGAAGAGAGATTACAACCGGATGCCTTGATGTCGTAAGGTTCCTTCCAATGATTCCTTGATTCCCACACACTTCTTGCTCCAAGGATTCTGAGACAATGGATCTGATTTCTACTCACAATCCATCTTGACAAAGCAAATCTCAAAGCCAATCTAACCAAACTAACAATCTCAAGCAAAATTCAACTAACTTTCTCCATGAGAGCTCCTCTCCTTTTATAAGTTGAAGAGAATAAGGTGAGGAGGTTAGGATGATCCCAATAAATCATGAAAGCGAGTAAGATCCAAACCGTTCAGAGGCCACCTCACCATAGAATCGTATCCTTCTAGAATCATCAAGAAGATGCTCGTTTTTCCCACGTACAGGAATTTCCGCACCCTAGCTATAGTGCAGCCTGCAGAAACCAGAAATTTCCTCACCCTGGCTATAGTGCAGCCTGTAGAAACCAAGAATTTCCTCACCCTCGCTATAGAGAAGCTTGCATAAATCCTCTTTAATAGGGTTTTTACAAAGGAAAATACAACTTCTTCTCTCAGGGAAAGTTCTTCTCCCTTCTTTCTCCAGGAATCTAGGGCACTGACCCCTCTGAAGGAAACATATAGGTTTACATCATTAACGATCATAGGGATGATGAAAATAATGTGTAACAAGGACCTGGAAATTTATTTGGTGGATGTAGCCCACACCGGGGGAACCACATATATCTATGTATCTATTGTATTGTGTATATTTTGTGTTTTATTTCCACATTTTTCTTATTTTATTGCTTCGCAATCCAGTTTTTCTAACATGTAGTAGGTTCTCTTAGTGTATCATGGATATTATGTAATGTCCCTGATCTGAATCCTTTGTAATTGTACATATAGGTTTGTGAGTCGTTGGTACCAATTGTAAATGTAAATGTACATTTAGGCTAGTGAGCCATTAGCACTAATTTTTGATGTTTCTCACACTTGAGTAGTGCACGAAGAATTGTTATCAAAGATAGGGTGCACACATTTCATAGTGTTGTGCACACCTAAGTAAGTGCACACAATTCATAGTGTTGCGCGCACTTGGGTAAGTGTGNAGCACTAATTTTTGATGTTTCTCACACTTGAGTAGTGCACGAAGAATTGTTATCAAAGATAGGGTGCACACATTTCATAGTGTTGTGCACACCTAGGTAAGTGCACACAATTCATAGTGTTGCACGCACTTGGGTAAGTGCACACACACACACACACACACACACACACACACACAACTCAACTGGCTGTATATGTATTGAGGCTGAAGAACCTATGCAATTATGAGGCTAGTGATCCGTCTCGTAGATAGGCCAATGTGCCTATCCATGTAAATATAATCATGGTTATTAATATAATATTATATCGTTGCACGCAGAAAGACTTAGATGAAAAGATATGGGGGGATGACTCCACTGGAAAATGGAAAAGGGGGTGGGACTTCAGTCCTAGGGAATATTTAATATTTATAGAAAAGTGTATGTTGTGGATAAATATTTTATCTTAAGTTCCTGGGGTTGGGAACGAGTCACTAAGTGGCTTAAGCTACTTCTGAAGGTGACAAGTGTTGAGTCAAAGGCATGCAATATATATTGTTGGCCTTAGTGTATTTTGGGGATATTAATCCATTATTCATTATTGACTCTCATGTGTAGAAGGGGGTCAGTTCCGGGAGAGGATGACTATTACCTTATTTGCACAGAGAACTAATCTCAGTGGCCAAGTCATTATTTCATATTTTATTTTCTCTCATCTTAGGAGTATTTGGTTTGTTGTCATAAATTCCTTCTACAAACCTTTTGAAAAGGTTTTTATACCTCAAAGATGAAAAATGTTTAGAAAATAACCCTCCAGGGTTAAAAACTTTGAGGGGTTCTGCGTCCTTCAAATTAAATGCATTAAGAATTTTACAAAATTCTATTATATGGAAGAAACTTCTTATTTTCACATTGGATACATTAAAGGGTAGAGAAATGGATTGTCTCTTTTTTCTTAATAAAAAAGAGTGGACCATGTTTTGTACTGCCTACAGACTCTGACAACAAAACAGTGATCACAAAAAATTGTAGGGAGAATAAATGGACTTCCCTCATATCCATACAACTTGATGTAAGTATGGTTTTCTTTTTGCACACAAACTCATTTACCCTTGAGAAAATCCTATGCTTCTTGATTTATCCATGTTGGTGGTGCTCCAATCAACATGTATCTAAATACTTTAAGAAATTTATCCTAAATAAGGCAAAATTGGAATGGTACCTTATGTTTCCAAAAGATCGGGTCCCAGAATTGGACAGGTTCACTTTCAACTTATAAATAACCCTTCAAAGGAAATACTTCAAACACATTACGATAAGAAACCGCTGGAACCATATATGTGGTTATGAAAAATATTTTAGTTTATAAGTAATTGGCCAAGTGGTAGGAAATTTCATTCGAGATTACCTTGCCCTAGTCAAACATAACTTATTTTCGGAAGGAAAAATACAAGACATATTACACTGACCTCAGTATGTGAGATGTATAATCTCGTCCCATCAAATGTGCAAATAGCCAAAAAAAATATTGATATGTTCCACCAACATAGATATATACTTGGATGAAAGATCAACCGATATTTTTGCTAATGGAGCCATGAAATCCTTCAACAAATTCACCCCACCACCTTGGGAATCCAAGAAAGAATCAGTTTCTGGAAGGTTAAGAGTTATTTTGGGGTCGGGTAGTCAAAGCATCCTTTTGAAAACTTTGGGAGTTATTAGGATTGGGTTCTTTCCTTCCACTGCTACTTTAATGGTTCTACTTTTTGAATGAAACTGGTGGGCACACTAGGAAACAAGCTCTCTGGAGTGAAAAAGTTCGGGCATGGAATAAAAATTCACTAGTCCAGTCGTCCAAGTATTGTTCTTAAGATTCTTCTTAGGATTCACGCTCAAGAACCACTGATATGCATATGACCAATGAAATTCCTTGTCTTGATGCGTGAGGGAATTAACAATATCTCCACAAAATGGCTCTTTTATTTTTCTTGTTTCCATACTTATTAATCTTCCAATGCACTTTGATCTATGTCACACTGTTACTTATGAATTACGAGGTTCAATTTTGTTTAAAGGATAAGCTCATGAATAACATTTAATAAAACATCCCCTCATCACTTACAATTTCCTTAAGGACACGTGCAAAATTTAAATGGAAGTTATTTTGAAAAGTAAGGGCTTTATGAGAAAACAAGATAATTAATCCACATAACCTTGAATTATCGCCTTTTTTCTTGTGAATCAGAACTCATTAATGATTCATAAATGACCCTTGAAAAGTGCGCAAGGTGAATGATAATCCAACGAGAATTTCACTATGAAACAAGGGAAGAGAGAGATCAATCCTTTAAAGGTTTAGTTGTGCGGAAGTGCATAAAAATTGATGTGTGTGGGGAGAGGAATGTGTAGGGTTCTCTGCATAATAGTTGTGTAGAAGTATAAGTGTGTGGAGGTGAGAGTTACACAAAAGTGTAGAGTGATTGATGTGTGTGGGGAGAATAATGTGCAGGGTTCTCTGCATAATAGTTGTGTAGAATTATAAGTGTGCGAAGGTGAGATTTGTGAAAAGATGGGGATGTGTGGGGGGTAGAGTGTGTGGAGGATAGGTTATGCACATATTTTTGCACAACCATAACCATCAAACGACTAAGTAAAGAGTAGATATTTTGGAGTATGCAGGGTGTATTATGGAGGAGGTGGAAGTGCGAAACAATAAAGTGTGCGAAGACAAGATTTGTGTGGGGAGAAGGGTGGTGTTGGGCTCTTTGCACTAAAGAAAAGTTCAAAATAACCCAAGTGTTGGCTTGTGTGGAACATGAATTTTGTGGAGAAGGTTCTATGCAGAGTGTGGAAAAATGGTTTTGAAAGAGAATCTCCGCACAACTTAAGAAATCCCGCAAAATGACTAAGTACTGTAAACATATGAAATTTTTCCCAACATCTAATGAAACTATAGACACACGATGGACTATAAAATAAAAAGGAAAAGGGGAGGGAAGATTTCTATCCATGGATAAACTTGGAATTCAAAGGTGATACATGAAAATGGATCAACAGTTGGAAACATTGAAGATATTGGCTTATAGGGCCCATTTCAGGGGCAAGTCCCACTCTAGTGATTTGGGGTCTAGAACGTTTTAGAGCTTGTTTGAGGCCTTAAATGGTCATTACGAAGTTCACAAGTTCTTGATTTTGTTATACACATAAAGATATTTCTAACAACACAAATATCACATCAATTGAAGTTTGTATGTAGAAGTTATGCCTCTCACAAGTTGACTGATCATGTTGACCTCAATGATGCCAAGTGGATGCCACATCAACTCACATTACTCACACATTTGGAGCTATTTATGTTTGGAATTTCAGGAATATACTAGGGGGTCCAAAACTGTAACAACAAGTGGGGGTTGAGGCATGCAAAGACCCTAAACCTAACCCTATATGGATACCAGGCCATGTTAAATATTGGGCCACTGGGATATGAAGGGGATCCATTCTTATTGTATTGTTTATTGTTCCATACTTGAGTAGAGAATATAGGAGTGGGATATTGAAGAATAAAAGAGGAAGTAGAAGATCCTATAGAAGTCATCTTAGCCACATTGTCCATGGCAACTCCATAGTGAGTGCCCCTTTCTTTGTATTTACATTTCATAACTAAGAATAAAAGAGTAGAGCATAGGCCGCACATTCTATCTGTGTTTTTCATAGATTAGGGTTTCCTAGGGTAAATGTTATGTTCTTTTGCAGATGGTGTGTTATTTCCTTATCTTTTTTCATTTAAGTTTATGTTTATTCTATTAATTCATGCATTAAGTTAGTAACATTAAATTTGAATCTAAAGTAAAACATTGCATAATAAGGGATTTCAAAATATTGTAAGATCTATTTTAATGAATGGTCCAATGCAATATCCATGACATTTTAAAGATCACATTGGTTTTACAATATCTTTCTTTGGGGTTTTTGTGGGAAGTTATAGGATTTAGGAAGTGGCATAAGAAATAAGTCTTCAAACCCTAGCCATGGTGGATGAGTACAGTAATAATCCATGGGATGAGTCAAATGCGACATTTTCAAAGATGGAAGCACAATTCATTGACATCTCTTACAACATGACCGTCCTCATGGTAGCTCTAGAGAACAAGTTTGGACCATTTAAGGAGTTTGGTAGCTGTAGCTTAGAAGATGGATCAAATGAGAAATCCGGGGATAACGAAGACCTGAAAAATGACTAGAATAAAGAGCTAGATAAAGAGAGACCAAGTTCTAGTGCCATCACTTCTTCACAATATATGTTTAAAGTGGAAGAAAAAGTGGGAATTGAACCATACCAAGATGATATTGATGTGGTTAAATTGAATAAATGATTATAGAAGTTAGAAGTTTATTTTAGTGTTCATAACATAGTAGAAGCACAAAATACTACATTTTCCTGATTGAAGTTAGAGGGCCATGCCCAAAATTGGTGTGAAAGTCACACATAGATGCTTAGGTTGGAGGGTGATCCCACAATAATTAAGTGGGAGGTGTTTAAATCCACAATTAAGTCTCAATTATACACAATTAGGTAATAAGAGGACTGGTGGATCCATTGGAATTACTTCTGGCAGAAGCAAGGGTCATATAAGAATACACCACCGAGTTCAAAAAAATGGAAATTATGTTGGATATATCTCCCAAGAAACTAGATGTTCTCTTCAAGTATTTGGGTCATATACATAGTCATTTATAGAGACACGTAATGCTATTTAATCCTATGATAGTTGATGAGGCCTATGTGAAAGCATAATATTTGGAGAATATGGGTAAGAATAATTGACAATTGTTTAACAAAACATGGTATTCCCAAAAAAAATGAACACCTTAAGTAATGTCTCATACAACCATATCAAATATTAGTATACCAATGTTTTTACATTGTTAAAACCCTCTAAGAGGTAAACAGTGCACGACCCTAGCCAACATGGCCACTTGAGGCAATATGTTAATGTAAAAGAAAAATATTTTACAAGAGAGTTTCTCACAATCAATCTTTAGCAAATGACCCTCTATGCTCTTTAAATATATATTATGGACCAATCAAGTGTTAATACATATATAAATATAGTTGTTAGTATTGAGGATAATATGAGCTATTAGATCACTTTATGTCTAGAACATATCATGATTGTCATATTACATAACTACAAATGCATACTAAAGAAACAAACTTTTACCTAAAGATACATTAGACCAAGTTGATCTTAACTAACTCCTAAGTGTATAAATATATTAACATTCCCCCTTAAGAACAACTTGGGATATGGTTGAAGAATTTACAAAGGTGACATAATAGGAGAAGGAAGGAGGCATTAGAGCCTATCCCCCGTTAATGAAAACTTCCTAAACTCCTAACATAGATCGAAGTTTGGAAAACTTCACTTCTGTAAGAGACTTTGTGAAAATATTTGCAACTTGATCATCTATAAGGCAAAAGATCACTTCAAGATGAGATCATAATTGAGCTTTCTGATGAAGTGAATTCATAGCTCAATGTGTTTGTTGCATTGACGTTGAACGATACCTTTGGAGAGCTTGATGGCACTTTGATTGTCACAACAGAGGGTGGTCATATGTTGCTATTGGAGTCCAAATTATGAAAGGATATATCAAATACACAAGGCTTCTTGACTTGAATTAACTGTTGCTTGATACTACGCTTTTGTTGAAGAAAGAGCAAGAGAATGTTGTTTCTTATAATCCCATGTGACAAGTCCATAGCCAACGATGAAAACATAACTTGAAACAAACTTTGGATCATCAAGGTTTCCAACCCAATTAGAATCAATGAAACCAAACAACCAAACTGAATTGTACCCCAATATGTAACAAAGTATCCTTTTTACTACTTTCCAATGGCTCTCATGGGGTGTTTTCATATACCGTGCAACAAGACCAACTTCAAAGGAAATATTAGGATGAGTATGAGTCAAATACAAATGGATACCAACTAATTGATGGTACAAAGTGACATCTACTTTGGGTGTAGTACAGGTGGCAACAAGTTTGACTCCAAACTAGAAGGGATAAGGGGTTGATTTACAATCTTCCATGTGAAAAGGGTGAATAAGGTCAAATGCACACTTAGATTGGACAATAAAAATTCATTCCTTGGTTTGCAATACATGGAGAACAAGGAAATAATGCAAATAACCCAAGTCCGCCATTTCAAATTTCTTCTTAAGGATGAATTTCACATGGGTAAAACATTTAGGGTCACTAGTAGTGAGGATAAAGTCATAAAAATAACGAATGCATATTATGATATTGATTCAGAAGTGTGTGCTTACCCCAAAACCCCATGTTTTTCATGCAAAAAACTTCAATATGTCCACACACAAAAAACAAGCGAAATTTCTGATTTTTTTTAATTTTTTTTACAACAATGGAGTTAGATCTTGTTCAACTTTCTTATAAAATGCAAGTTTTCTCCCCTTTTCTGATTTATTGAACTTGCATAAAGCACATAGCAAAGAGCATATGCAGAAAATAAAACACTTTCCATTTTTTTTTTTGATTTTCCGAGATCGCACAAAATGCATGGAAAAGTGAAAACACAGACTAGAAAGAGTAGAAAATTGGAACTATAAATTAAAAAAACTGAAATATTAACTCTGTAATTTTATTTTATTTTAGGGTGTAATCAAACTGTGTACCTACAAATCTAATAAAAATGGTAATGTCTTGGGAAAA